>CAEFZX010010507.1:0-95199 GCA_903066825.1 Alfaro cultratus
TGTCATGAAGTGCGGGTGTGGTGGAGGTGGAGGCAGACGCCAGGAGACCCAGGTAAGGAAAATGATGTGGTTTAATAACAAAAACGTCCAGATAACCAAAAATACAATCCACAAAAACCCGGCAGCACAGCTAAACGGAAAACTGAAGTTCACACTGGTAGCAACGGGATAAACGAGTGGAATAACTTAGCACACAAGACGGCTCGAACAGACACGACCAGACAATGTAATGCAAGGACCCGACAATGACACAGGGAGACAGGAGACATTAAGTACACACGAGGTAATCAGGGAAACGAGGAACACCTGGGGTAAACAAGGGGAGACAGGACAACACTGAGAAACAGAGACACAGAAAACTCGAAATAACTACACAGAAAACACAGATCCTAACAATTGCACAAAAAAATAACTCTTCATAACAGATAAAAAGTAGTAAATAAACTTTATTTTTTTTCAGTTTGTAGTCTATATTGGTTCAATAATTTCAGTTGATAAGTAAGTTGATTAGAATTTGCATAATTGCACAAAAAATAAAGTTATGTACAGTTAAGCTATGATATCTGCAAAATCCTTCAGTGTCTGACTTCGTTATGACATTTTCTATGACATCTGTTTGTTTGCATGCAGGATAAATTTACCTTTTTGACTACAGGATTTGTTTTCATGATGAACAGTAAATAAAGTTTTCGTATTTAATAATATATTTAATCATAACACTTTGTTTCTTTGCTAAAGTTAACAATTACCATTCTGGTAGATAAAAAGAACAGTCAATTATATTTACAAAGCAATTATTTAGTTTTGATATTAATTCGTTCAGGAATTGCTTTAACTTTCAAGAGACAATATTTGTTCTCTGGTCCATTTTCTGAACTCTGTTGATTAACATAAACCTGATAAAAGGACAAAGGTGAAGATATTTTATTTGTCAAAGCGTTTTTTTTAAAGTTATAATTGCAACATTGTCAAATTAACATTAAGCTGAAAATGAACCCTAATCAAAAGTAATGATACAAAAAGCACTTAAATTTGTCTAGCTCTTAATATTTGGTATGATCTGACGACAGACGGGCAAATATTTGTGTTTTTTCACAGTACAAGATGAAGATTTCATAACAAAGCCTCTGACAAAATACCTGTTTTGTTTTCTGGTCTTTATTACAGTCTAACTTCTGCTAACAGTGCTACTTTTATTACTGTCACCATATCTACCCAATGATTCTCATAAACTGATGTCAGGAGTGACATAAAGTGCTATAAAGACGGTCAGGAGAGGTTCATTGAATATTAACCTGCTTATTTTCATCTAAAAGTTGTCCTGCTGTCAAGATTCCTTTGTTTTGGTATTTAATGAGCTTAGGGATGGAATTATGGCACATTAAGGATTAAATGGATTAAACTGCTATCAGTTGCCATGATGGGGTTCATGACCTAAAAAACGGCTACTGATGTCATCACATAGATTCAATCTATGTGATTCTACTACTACTACTAGTAGTACTACTATTGTACTCATACCATGGGTTTACTGGTGCAAATAGATTCAAAAATAATAAATCAATTGCTTTTGTCTGTGGTTGCAGACCAAATGGCAAAGGAATGATGCCTCAGAGAGATGAAAATGGACCAGGGAACCTCTGATTTTAAATAGGGATCTTTCTGCAACATTGAAATAGCTCAATTGAGCCTAAAAACTGTAATTATATCTGACTGTTTCTCTGTAATGAATCCCTGCAAGCAGCTGCTCTTGGACTTGCTGAATTGAGGCTGTGTGGGGAACTTACTAATGAGAAGTCAGAGTCTTATTTACCAAGGAGTAAATTACCAGTTTGGTAAATCAGGAAGTAATTCACCTAAAGATCTGAACATAGAAACAAAAGTGGATTTGGAAATTTAAAAGAACTCGAGCTCAAATGTTTTGTAAAGGTTTGCGCTCATGTTTTTTTCTACTTTTGCGTTAGATTAAAAAAGGAGAAACAGCAGATCATTGAAAAGGTGTGAATACTTTTTCCTATCACTGTACAATTGGTTATAGTCAGGATTCATTCTAGACACGATTCACTCAATACTGCTGGCAAGCGTGGAATTTTAAGGTTAAGGCAAGTGCAAAATAATAGCTGACAATTGGCAATTGTAATATAATAACTTTCTTCCTTTTTTGTTTTCTGGTTCTAAAACTCAAAAATGTTGTTTTAGTGGATCACCCCTGGGCTGAAAATGTTTTCAGCCCAAATGGGATTCCTTCTGACTGCCTTCGGCTAAAATACTGTGTACTCATAAATAATCAACTCCCAAAAGAAAAAAACACATTTAGAGTACAACATTTAAACCACAATACTTGGAAGTTGTGTGCATAAACTAATTTGTTTGAAGTGCTTGTGCTGGTTTAATTGGGATTGTCTAGAAAGGTTGCTCATGTAACTAATGTAACTGCTAAAACCTGGAGATAGGTAGTTTTATCGGTTTTCCAAGGCAGCCTAGTGATCGATCTTGGCAGCATGTTACAGGGTTTCTCTGCTTTACCAAGCAGCAGAGATTCAACAGTCAATAAGATGTGAGAAGATGATGGCTCCTCCTACAGAGGTGTTTTATTTAGAAAGGAAAAGCTTTCAAACATGCAGACCACCATGAGTCAAAGAAGACAGACTTCAATTTGACTAGTTCTCTGCCTGCTTTAAGAACATCTTGTCCTAAACAACTAGCAGTGGTTGGACTTTGATAGAAATACAGATTCCTGTAGATTTTTTACTCCACCTCTTTCAGGTACACTTTATGCAGTGAGTGAGAGCTCGCTGCATTACTCATTCATACTTGTTTTCCTGCTACACTTGTGATGTGTGAGTAGAAAAGTAAAACTTACTTTAGATATTTTTGATAGAAGCCTAGTCTGTCTTTTGTCTTCCATCTCAAGGAGGATTATGTTTCAAGAAATTTTCATGAAACACCATTTACGGAGGGCTGATAAGGCCTCCTTTAGCCTGAGATAAGAGTCTATCTGCACACGTTATTGATCTCCGTCTGACCTGTTTGTGGAAGAAAAGCTGAAAGGACTAAACCACTTTTACACAGAGAACTGCACCCAGGAGAAAAGTGGTGCATAAAAAGATGAAATACCACTGGAAAGGTAGGAAATTACTGTGAAGGACAAGGTAAAATGAGAAAATACTTCATTTGTACTACATAATGAATGCCTTGATAAAACATAGATGCATTTCTTGAACTTTGTTGTGTTTAGTGAGGCTGAAATATGATTTGAAATATCATTATTAGGCAAATATTGTTTTCGTCCATCTTATTTTATTGACTAAGTAGCACACAACCCAATGTACTTGGAAATATTATGTAAACAAGAAACATTTTCAAATGAGAACTGGGCAATTTGAAGAAAAATAATTTAAACCTCATTAACGTTTGACACTGCAAAAAGGAAAACAATAAAGAAAGTGATTATTAAAATAATTTCAGAATTTGTTAAAAGGTTTGTTTGTTGACTGTAGTATATTTTTCATTTAAAACAGGAATAATTAGAAAGTTGAATTAATCCAGGAAAGTAAGTCACCGTCAAATTTCTTTGTAGAAACAGTGATGTTTACTGTAGTTCAACATCAAACTGCGTCAATGACAATCAGAATGGCTTTTTATTAAATTTTTTGACAGAATTGGCATCTCTGCCAACATTTCCTCCCCACAGGGCAAACACAGTTCTGCTTTCAGTTTGCTTAGTATGGTAAGAAGTTCAACATCTCCTGGATGAGTTGAGTTCAGTGGTTGTGGCTCATCCAACTTGTGCTTCGAGCTGAATCCACAAAACGATGATAGTGGCCTTGGCATTCGCTGAAGCTGCGACAGAAGTGTTGTCGTGTCGTGGCATGCCAGCAGCGCACCCTCGCTGCGTGCTAGATGGCAGACGCACACGGGGGGCCGATGCACATGGCCTTCCGCTATCAGCACAGACACGCTCATTTTTCACCACAACCTTGAATCATTGTTTTTCTCAGCTTGAGCCCTTATGTTTCTTCTCCTACAAAGAAAATTGAATAAGTGCATCTTGGTTCGAGGCGAGAACAGAATCTGGCAGGTCAACATCAAAGTAGCTTTCGGGGTTTTTTTCAGTTTTCCATGTCTTTTACTAAAACTCTTCATATTGTGTCCAACATTTATTTATTTTTTTAGTTTTTGTAGTTGTTTCGTAATGAGGTTTTCTTTTCTCCATCCACCCTGAATCGAGGAACAATTACACCTAGGAGGACCTTCTTTGCATTATTTGGAAGAGATTGGATTATTTATGATGCAGCAGGGTTACAGCTCATAAACCTCACGAAGAGTCTTTGTGCCTCATCCGCAAGTGTGAGTGTGTGTGTGTGTGAAAGAGAGAGAAAGAGAGAGAGAGGGCGTTGAATGCAAGACAAAAGACTTTGGAAGGGTCTTTAGAGGTTCAGGCTGGCAGATCACCCACTGTTTTACAGATCTGCTGTAGAGTTGCAGAGCTAAAAGGAAGAAAACAGATTGCATTGTGAAGCACTGCACTAGAAGATGCAGTAGCCTTGTGTCTATCATGACATGTGCTATTTGTTATGCATTAATGAAGAGAATAATTCTCTGTTAGATAAAATAATGATAAACATTTAATGTCTACAAAAGGAAACTGTTTTTCAAAGAAAATCTTTTTTTTAAATTTTTTTTTTTTACATAATGTCCAAATAGTCTTTTACTGTATTTGAGAAAACATTGGATTTGCAGATGCAAACACATACTATCATAAAAACGTGTTCCCAAGAAGGATTACCAAAATCAGCAAAAATGTTCTCCCATGATCTCCAAATTTTGAATGACATTAGCAAATACTTTATTCAGGGTCTATTTACAAATTAGTATTTAATTTTAGAAACAGATTTTCATGTGAACTTTTCAGATAGTGTCATGACTAAAAACAGTTTAAAAATCTTTATGTGCTGTGAGTTGCTTTATGTTTCCCAAACTATCCAATCATATCCTGATTGCATTAAACTTACACTGAAGTATAACATTCACTTTGTAGTGGCTCAATTTCCATTTGTACAGATACCAGTCAGTAACATCCATCAACACATAAAGCTTTTAAGAAATTACATCTTTTTCAGTGTACCTTTCATATTTAGAGAGCAAATAAAATAACTTTAAAGGCAATAAAACTTATAAATATTAAAGTAATGGAACAAATAAATATGATATGGTCTTTCTGTTGTTTTCCAAAGTAGTTAATCATTTAAGCAACGCATTTTTAACAAAAAGCAACCGTTGTTGTGTATAGTACATGGACTGTTTTCTTATCAACAAAACAGCTCAATGGGAATTATGTTGAAAGCTTATTGCAGTGACACAATTACTGGGAGAAACATGCTGACCAAAGCCTTTAAACTTCAGAGTAGAAATATTGATCAAAACTAGAGCTAACATGTTAAAGAAATATTAACATAATTTCTTTAGATGTTAATATTGTAACATCTAAAGAAATGATCACAACATTTCTTTAGATGTTACAATATTAGACTTACAATATACCGTTTATATCACATATGGCCGTTTGCCACTGCGTTGATTTAAAATAGGACTTTCAAAGCTTGACAAAACTTGTAACAGAGCTTTTAATTTTTTTGTAGGGTGCTGGAGCGTCAGATCTTCTAACTCTGTTTATAAAGCCAAAGTTAAACTATAAATTTTGTCACCACTGCTTCTATCTTGGGTGAACATTGTGCTGTACTGACAGGATTGTACTCTTCGATGGTTTGCTTTTTTAAATATTGTTCTTTTTTTTTGTTTGTTTCTTTTTTTAACATGTCTTTTAATTTTGGTTAAGAAAGTCAATAACCTGAATATAAAGGTCCTGAGCTAAAAGTCACAAACACAAGGATAAATTAGTATGCAGGACAGAAATATCCCCCTTATACATTAGCTCTGACACAGACACATTGTCTGTTTTCTTTTGAGCACAAAATGTTTAATGCATGTGCAGCAGATTTATTTCTAAGAGCCTAATTTTCGCCTTCTGCTTTTCAATTACTCCTGAAGTTATTTTCCACTTTCTTTATGGTTTGCAGCACACAGTAAGGTAGATGTGCAGGCATCTTTGAGCAGAGGAACCCCAAACCTCTTTCCGAACAGCATGAAGCATGGAACTGGGACATAGCCAATGTAACACGCCAGGCTGCAAATGTAGCACAAACTGTTTTTTAAATCCCAAACTCAGATTGAAAAATAATGCTGGGTGCTGCAGTCCAATCAGCAGGAGTACACAGCTCTGTCATGTTTTAATTCTCCAGCTTTGTGAAGACGGGAATGTAAAGTGAAGCAGATTTTAGCAGCTTCACTGATTAATAGCGCTGTGTGTAAATAAGCATTTCAGGATCAGCCGAGCAGACTTAAATTGATTGCTCTCTCTCAGCCATTCTTTCAGAATGACAGACAACACAGTGCACATTAAGAAACTACACACTCTTTCTGCAAAAATGCTCCAAAGTGCACAGATGATTCATTCAGTCTATCACCACAGCAAAATGCAGTAACGATATTCAAGGTTGCACTTGGGCATGTAAAATGAAAAGGTTTAGTGCCTGCTGGGACAGCAGGGGGAGTGCAGGGAGAGGAGGAGAGAGGTGATGGATAGTCCAACTTCCTGCAGGAGAAAGGTTTGATTAATGGTCGTCCACTCGGCAAAACACACCAGCTGTGAGGGGAGATAAGTACCAATACAAAGAGCAAATTACTGTCTCTACTGTCATAATTAACCTCGGAGACCACAGCACATCGGAAGTATAGATTCCTATAGAAACAGCCTCACTTCCCAAACTGCTTAATAATTCCCTTCAGGGAGAAAAACAAACGACAAAAATGACAAAAAAAAGAAAAAAAAAGTGCCTGTTTAAGTGCTGAAAACCTCTTTTAGCTCCAGGATTTAAGGCGTTTTTCTTGCTGTGTGAGCTGTTCCAAAAGATGTATGAGCAAATTTCTAGCTGGAGTTGTTTGAATAGAATGAGTTTGCTGTGCCAATGATTGTCAACACTCCAGCCAAGCTCATCCCCAAGTGGAGAATAGAAATCCAAACAATCTTCCCTGGAGTAAAATTTGGAGTTATTCCTTCTTATGTACAAGAGGGAAGAAATTAGGTAACTTTTAAGGCTTTGAACTCACAGCTCAACTTTTTGTGAAAGTTCATTCATGGCTGGAGGAGCTCTAGAGTCATAATGGTGTGAGAAGTGACTGTGAAAACCAGCTGCACCACGTTTCAAAAAACATTTTAGCTACAGTGTTTAATCAGTTAGTTGAAAATACAAGCAAGCTTGATCAGAAGGGCAGAAAGCATTGCACCTGCTGGACTCACTCACTGTGAAAGGACATAATTATTTCCCATGTTTCCAGTTCCCAGCGGCCTTAAACACATATAAGCTCCCAGAGACTCACCACAGAAAAAGTGGCCTTTGATAACAGCTAATGACTGCCGTGCTGAATTCTTCAACCATAACATTATTTGAGCGCAAACTGATTGGAAACATGTGCCCAAGTGTCAGGACAATTTATGGGTCTCTCACTGATGACCTTTCCACACACCATACAGTCCAGTACACACGTTAAGTATCACATCCAATCTGATCATCAGCAGATGGATTTAACCGAGTTAAATTTTTCATCGGTAAAGTGTTGACAAAATCCACAGTTTCATCTGTATTACGAATTTTTGTTCAGCTTTCCATTTTGTTTTCTGCTTTGTCAGCACCAAAGGAAAATCTTATTTCATCAGCTTGTATGTAAAACCTGAAAGAA
The DNA here is from genome assembly GCA_903066825.1 of Alfaro cultratus. Classification (NCBI taxonomy): domain Eukaryota; kingdom Metazoa; phylum Chordata; class Actinopteri; order Cyprinodontiformes; family Poeciliidae; genus Alfaro; species Alfaro cultratus. The sequence goes on from CAEFZX010010507.1 coordinate 7,801, forward strand.
TGATATCATTTTACACAACATCATTCTTGAGAAGTGTGAGATTGTTTTAAAGATAACAAAACAGATCATGTGTCGAGTACCACAGCATTTCTGAAAAGAAAGTATATTTAAGTATGTTCATTTGCAAAAGAGTAAAACTACTTACTACTTAACTTGCAAAACTAGCATGACAAGTGCATTATTATGTTCAGAATAATGTCATTAATGACATATATGGTTATTTTTTTTTTTACTTTTTTAGACATACAGATATAGAATATATTGTCAACTATTTAAACAGTGGAATTTCTTTTTCTTGTATGTGAGAGAAAAAGTGGCCTAGACTTCTTTCAGCCAGCTGACCAGTGGTGATCAGAAGCAGAAAGAGAAATGGATTCGCTGCATCATTATATGATCTAAATAGGTACTAGGGTTACTTTTCTGGGGTTTCAATAAAAGGACTACAAAACATAGGAACAGTATAACAGAAAATTAGTCGGGTTTCCTTTTGCATCTAAAAAATTTAAAGCTACATATGTTAATATTTAGCTATATTCCCTGAACGCAACAAGAAAGACTAAAATGACTGAAAATTATAGGCTACATTTCTTCAAAATATATAAGATTTCTGAACAAAAAAATAAACAACTTTTAAATAAAGCTTTCACCTTAACATCAACACAAACAAAACAAATTACCAGCAATAATCTTCAACATCAAGACAATGAACAATTAAACAGTATTCTCGTTTCTTTAAAATTAACACAAATTTTGATTTCCTCGTTTGATTTTTGATTGCAAAAGAAGTTTTCCTTGCTGAAATTAAAGTCTCAAATCTAAGGTACAGTCAAAGAATAGCAGCTATTTCTTATCAAAGCCGAATGAAAGAGTCATGTTTTTCTGCCTGTATCTCTCTGTGCTGCCATTTGACACACTGGGGTCATGTCTCTGTAGGTGAGACAACACACTGAATGTGTTGCTGCTAACATAAGCAACACGTCTGGTCACAGTTTTAACAGGTTTCTGACCAAAAGAAGAATCAGGAGCACACATTTATACATCCATGCACCACACCAAGTTTTTTCTTTTTTTATGTGAAAGGCTGCACTGTCGTCAGCCGTGACGAGGCATTTGTCTCGTGCTCAAACCAACAATAGAACAGCCTAAGCTGGTGAGAGGTAATAAGGGACGAAGAAAATAAATGAGGGAATATATGATAGAGCATAGAGTGGGCCTCGGAAACAAACTTTTTTCTCAAACACTTTCTAGACAGATATCCTGTGTTTATTGGCAGAGCAAAATATGCATCACAGCCCACAATGGTCAGAGTTCAACAAATTTCAAATTTGCCTGCAGTAAAGCTCATGATCCACCAAACTGTACACAGCTCCTCACCAAGGTGGCCATTGAGATCCACTGGAGCACAAAATTTTAGACAGAAAACAGTCGTCGTTTTCTGTCTAAAATTCCCCATTAGCCACTATTTTCTTTACCGCCTCAGGTAGTACAGAATACAAAGTCTCAGACACCAGACTGAAATGATTCTTTTGGATGCTGGTTTATCATTTATTTCCTCTTAGCTGTCAGTCCGATGGTCTGGCATAAACATTCTGCATCTTTACCAGTTTACAGATGGATTGCAACTTTCTTTTTTCAACATTGCACACAGGCCTCAATGAAACAGGGCAGATTTGAAAGAGCAGATATTCAAAACAAAATTTAAAACAAAAAAAAAGCATTTGTTGTGGAGGTTTGGGTTAACTGTAAAGATAGCTACATTTAATAAAGAGCAGAACACAGCGTACTGTACATCTGTACCATTGTGTTGCATCGTGCCTCTTACTTCATACTGACACACCAACACCCACTGGTGTCAAAGCACTCTGGACGAGCGTTGATAAGTAAATCAGAGTGACACAGACATAATGATGAGAAGGTCCTACTGGTATAGCTATGGTTTGATTTGAAGGACAAAGTAATATTTTTTTAAGATTGTGGACATGCCTTCTGTTAACCTTTACGTCTGTAAGCAGAGTAGAGCTGTGTACAGAGAGCATGGTTAATCATAGACTTTGTTTCCATTCCAACAAAAGTAAGCAGCAGAGATTCATCTCTGCAAAGGTCTTATTGGATTCATATGGTAAAGTGTGCAGGTCCAGTCCTGTAAAATGAATCACAAGGAATTAATGTTTCCCTGTCGGAGTGGAAATACCACAGCCAGCTGGGCGATAAAAATAAAATACTGCAATTTGTTTCATTAAATGTCTACAAATGATCTCCCTTCAGAACACCCATATGTGACATGTTAAATGTTTATATAGCCGGTTAAAACTAAAACATGACAAATATGGACACAGAGTACAACCTTAACTATGCATTTGGGAAATATATTTGTTAAAGAAGCACAATATTTATCATGAATGTCAACATGATAGCTAACATTATCAATTATTCATTTTATTTTAGAGATTTAATTTTAATTATATGCTAAAAACTGTTTTTGCAGCCTCATCATTTGTAAAAAATACAAAAAAAACCAACCTGCACTGAAAACAAAGAGCACTTTAAGAACATGTAGTATGCAAAGCCATAAAATGAACCCCTATGTGCAGATATCACAGCTGTGACAGTTCCTCCATATTTTGTGTAGCACCCTGTTGAGGTCTTAAGCTAACAGTCAGAAGTCATTTTCACACCTGAGCTCCAATCCTAACATGTCCTAGATAACTTCTTAAACTGCTCAACTTGATAAAACAAATTGAGAACGGAGTAAAATATTCAAATGCATAAGCAAATCTTCTCCGGCATTCTGCTGGCTGTGAAGATATTCACATGCCTTGAGATTAATTTGGAATTTATCACTTCATAATCAGAAAATAATGTTTTTTTTATTTCATTTTATAAGGCAGACAAGCTTAAAGTAATGCATAACTGGAGAGATGAGGATATTTTTTTTTTTTAAATATTCTTTAAAAACAAATAACTGGAAAAAAGTGGCATCATTTTTTATATTCAACACTCTTTACTTTGATACCCCAACATGGAGTTTTGTGAAACTGTCATGAAGTGCGGATGTAGTGGTGGTGAGGCAGAGGCAGGAGACCCAGGATGAAATGAATAAGTGATTTAATGACNAAAAATAGATCCAAAAACAGTCCACAACTGTGGCAGCACTGCAAAGCAGAACACAGGGGCTTAAAGCAGGTAGCGCACAGCAAACGAGTGGAGACGGTAACGGTCATACAAACTCAGACGAGGACCCGACGAGGAACACAGGACACAGGTGGGACTAAATACACAGGGATCAATCAAGGGAAACGAGACACACCTGGGATCAATCAAGGGGAGGACAGGACAACACGGAGAGCACAGAGACACAGAACTAGAAATAAATACGCAGAAAACACAGATCCTGACAGAAACTAATTGGCTTCATTGTCACCTAATTAGTAAGCAATTTAATTTCAATTTAAATGCTGCTGTTATCAGAAAATATTTTAAGAATGGATCTATAGAACTACAAACCTATGAGATAATGGTTGTCCACCTAAGCTAAAAGCACGGGCAAAGATTTTAGCCTGTGTAAGGGTTTGTATTTGAGGCCGAAAACAAACCCTTACACAACTTACACACTGTGAAACATGGTGGTGGCAGCATCATTCCATGAGGAAATATTACTCCAGCTCAGACAATAATAGTTGGTGGACTGGATAGGATGAAAGAATCTGCCAGATCTGCAGTGAAACATTTTATATCAAAGCATTTATGTGATAGAGAGATGCAGTGAAAGTCAAAACCCCCCAAAATTGTTTAGGTCAAAACTAAAATCATTGCTGTTAATATAATTCTCTCTCTCAAGTCTGAATTAATACAAGATATTCTACAAAGAAGAATGGGTAAATGTTCAGTTTTTAGATATGGTAGAGAATCAAAGCTACAACCAAAGGGTAATGTGGTTCGACAAAGAATCATATTAGGGAGTAAAAATGCAAATGCATGGTGCACTTATTTAACCATGCTTCATGTTCTTTTGTACCTCGCAACGATGCACTATTTTGAGTTTGTCCATCACATAGAAGCCCAGTAACATACTGGTAAAGAACAATAAAATCCACTTCATTGTGTGATTGGCAACTAAGTGTGGTCATTTCTCATAGTTTCTTTGTATTGGTATATGCTACAGTCTCTCCTAGGTTTAACCTAGTTTCACTAATAGAACTTTGCATTTTGTCAAAACGAACACATTTGTCTATAATGGTCCATAAGATTATTTTGTTTTTAATTTAGTAAAACCAAGATATCAAAAGGAAGAGCTTAGCAGGAGAGGTAGCTCTTTCATTTACGAACAACACTGTTAGAGCCAAGGCATATTTCCTAAATGAGAAAGTTTTGGAAGGTCATCAGTAGAGATGACTGTGGCATTCTGATTCGATCTGAGGCTATCTAGCACCAACATATGCTGGTTGAACCGCAGGGAGATGTGGCTGTAAAACTGAAACATGTGCATATCACAAACTGGTGTTTGAAGTGGCTTAGGCCTCTCACACTCATTCCTAAGACCTGACCTTTCCCGCAGACCACCAGCTGCTCCATGCACATTCAGTTTTCTCTGCCTTTATACAGATAATCACTTAACCAACATGTGTCCATCCTGCACTAATGGCACACATGTGATAAATTATGGGCCTTTTTCAGTTTATTAGCCCCCTTTGAGACCAGGGGGAGATGAAGACTTGTTTTTCGTTTTCATGTGTTGACTGTGGTTTCTCTCATTGTTGCTGTGGGTTATGGAGGGAAAGGAGGCCACCCACTTTTACGTGTTGACTTTCTTGCAATCCTCTCTCATTAGTAGGATCCTCTAAACATTCACTTTAGCAGGGCGAATAGATGGGAGTTTCTCAGCAAGTCTAAGCAGAAAATTTTTTTTGAAAAAAAAAAAATTAACACAAACTGAGATCGAAAAGCCTAAAGCTAAAAACACTGCAACACTCTTCTCATATAATATGAAAAAATTAGTTTTCAGATCTGGGTGAAGGAACAATGAAGAAATACTGATATTTACTTCATGGAAAAAGATGTAGTTGTTTCAACACATGTGGTCAGAACAGTGATATACGTTGCCTCAAAAAATAATCACAGCCCTGAATCTTCTTAGCTTTAGTCACTTTGCAACCAAACATTTAATGTATTTCTTTCAGATTTAATGTTGTAGACAAACACAAAGAGGGGCATATTTGTGAAATGTAAGGTAAATGATATATTAATTTCCAAATTTTTTCAAAGAAGCATAAATGTGGGTTGAAACTTTTTTTGTTTTGCACTTGCTCTTTTTAGTAGAGCTTCAAAAGCAAAGAGGTTCCTGACAAACAGGCATAACAAGTTGTTTTTTCAATTTGCTGCAGAACCTTTTAGGGGACACAGCAAAGATGTAGAAGAAGGAGCTCTGTTTAGATTAGGCTAAAATCCCCACTTTTACATATGGAGGTGGCAGCATCATACTGTGTATAAGAGTTTCTGCAGAAAGAAGATGGACTGAGATATATATGTGGCAATATTGGATAAAAACTGCCAGATACAATAGAAAGGTTTAAATTACTGCATATTTAAGTGTTAGAATGGCCTAGTCAAAGTTCTGACTTAAATCTCATCAACTTTCTTTGTCAAGACTTGAAAATTAAAGTTTACTGATGGTTTCAATATAATCTCAACAAGCTACTTTACAAAGAAGAATGGGCAAAAACTTCCATCTACAGTGGGCAAGGAAATTTCAGCTGAAGTGATTATATAAATGTTCCTAAAATACTTTAATATAATATTTTTTCTACTTCAAAATATGCCCTACTTGGTGATGTAACATCACATACAAATCCTGCAAAGATACATTTACGTTGTGGTTGTAATTGTAATGTGACCTTACTTTTGCAAGGCGGTGTGTGTTGATGTGGGGAGTTATTTTATCTGGGATGGCAGAAGTCTGAACCACTAACAGCAGAGCAGAGGCTCTGTGCAGAGATGTCCCTCTGTTTGTTTAAAGGGCAGCACAATCGATGGCCCTGTTTTTTTGAGACATTGCTGTGACCTCTTGCAATGGCACCTGTATCAATCACAGGATGAGTTTGTTCTCTGCTTCGCTGCTCGCTACATTTGTCTCTTACACTCACTGTCGTAGACGGAGACCCTCCATCTACTCTCAAATGTCAGTTTAAACCTCGTGTCAGCTGACTTCTGACAAAGAAATACATAAATATCTTAAAGATGTGACAACAATTCTGGAGAAAATATCTATGTGAGAAAGAATTGGTATTGGAGAAAGGTTTTCTGTAAGGCAGTAAATAAAATCATATATAATACTCTAAACATGTAAAAACAAATCAAATACTGTTTATTGTATACTAAATTGATATAATTTGTTTCAGTTTTCCTGGGTAAACTCACCTAAAATTATGTAATGACATAGAATGAAATTTCAATTATTTGTAACATCTGGATCATATGAACTAGTCCACAACATTTAGATGTCTGTAAGATGTATTTTCACCTTTCAAACTGAAATTACAGGGACAGTGTGCATCTACATTGTCTCTAGTTTCTTTTCGTGCCAAATATGCCACTTTACATTTAAACAGGAAAATTTGATTGCAGAAAAACCTTGTGTGCATGTAAATGAGTCAATAAGAGCAAATACTTCTTTGGAATCCCCCTTCTCACTTTTATGCTGCTGATGATTTAAGTGCTGTTGAATATGTAGAACCACATGTACACAGCAACATCACAGACCCTCAAGTAAACTAAATGAGACCAAACAGAATTGTCTAAAACTGGGTAATTTTGATCGAGCTGAAGAAAAGCTCGCCGTGGTAACAACCAGCTCCCTGTTTCTGATGGATTGGACCACAGTTAATCTGTATGTATGGCCAAAGCTTTGGAGGCCACATTGTAATCATCTGGCCTGTTCCCTGCGATCCCCGACTGATGTCTTGGCCTGAAAGAGAGGGATGATTCCCATTATGGAGTAATTAGTCTTGTTGTCACCACCGGACATCGACAGTGAATCCACTTGCAGGGGCTCTAAAGGGATTTGGGAGTTCGCCACTGCTGAATGATAATCAGCATTGCCTTCACTTGCCAAGGACAGAGCACTGAGTTGTAACTTTGTTTAGCCGATACATTGAAACACAGACATCTAGATTCATAAATGTTTCATTTATATTGTTCAATTTCATGCCTCTTTTTTGTTGATAAAACTTGTTTAATAAATACCTTTTTATAAAGAAGGAGTTGGTTTCTGATACACGGACGTTTGTGTATGATAGCAAAAGAGAGGGAATAATTTTACTTGAGAAAAACAATTAATAAATAAAATACAGAAATTATTTAGAGAGAGCACAAAACCTCATTTCAATTTGACTTGTGTCTCATCCAACTGTGGTAGGAAACTTTATGGTCCATGATGACATTATCTGAGCTTGACAAATTCTAGAAACCCAGAACTGGAAGAGTAAAAAGGCAGAACAAAGACAAATAAAACAAGTAAAATTAACCAAAAGGAAATAATATTTTAGGAGCTGCACTTTTAGGCCACCAACAAGTCCTAATGCAACCCCCAGTTGAGTCTAGAGTTACAATGAACCATCTGTAAAAGTACTCTTTGCCCACAAGCCCACTGATGCAGGATCTCTGAATTTGTCTCTCATTTGAAGAGTCTGAAAATCAGGTTAAAGTACACACCATCATTAACTAGTTAAAAAGGTTGGATATTTTGGACACAAGTCTGATTGTCCATGGCAGAAACCTAAAATTAGCTGTCACTGGATCCAGAATAACTATGAAAGGTTCAAATCAACACAGAAATGGCTCACCAGACGCAATTATCTTAGTCCTTGGATCTAAACATATAGAAAATTTGTGGTATTAGCTGAAGAGAAAAGACCACTAAAGAGGATGCAGTACTTTTATTACTATTATACGGTGTGCTTATTACTTTGTATCCTCCAGTTGCATGAAGAGTTACAAGAGCAGAAGGAGTGCACTTATTTCAGCAAGACAGATTCATGGAATGGATTGCCACCAGCTGTGCCACCATATGTCATGGATATATTAATATGAATAAATGAAGTTGATTCCTACCCTTGCAGCACATCTTATTAATTAGAAGTACACTATGTTAATATTTCAGAAAAAAACGTAATTACCTTAGCAACATTTTATCATTTTTGAATTTAACTACAGCTGAATATAATTTGCTTAGATCCTTTTTTTGCCCTTACTTCATATTTGTGCAAAAGAAAGCATATGCTAAGGAGGGTAGAGTACCAAACATTGTACTCAAGTAAAAGTAGCACTTCTTCAACATAGTTTTACTAAAGTAGCAGCCCAAGAAATTACTCAGAGCAAAAAAGTATTTGGTAAAATGTCTACTCAAGTAATGATTGATAATTTGATTGATCAAATTATCAGTCATTTACTATTTAAAAATTCCATCATCAGACAGAGCAAAGTATGAAGTTAAGTGGAAATTTTGGAATTTAAAGGACCAATATGACAATAATATACAAAATTATTACAGTGCTTTTTTTTTTTCTTTCGCAGAAAGAAAAACAAAGTTTCGCAGGTAAATGCAATTGGTAGTAACTAGTTACTACCCAACTCTGATACGCTTGACATAAATCAGGTACACAGGAGCCACATTTGGCTCAGCCACAAGCTGCTGACCAGATGTACAATAGAGTCCACACTGATTTACTGCTGCACAGTGTGGTACTCCAACAGTAAAACAACAGAGAAGAGGAGCTTGAAGAGGATTACCCAGTGGTGGCAGGTGGTGACATTTGAAGGGTATATACAAGTATATACTTGTATATACAAGTATATACAAGTATATACTTGTATATATCAAGTATATACATACACACACACACACACACACACATATATATACATATATATATATGTATATATATAAACGAGATAGTTATCTTGTTATCTTGTTTTAAGACAACTATCATGTTTACACAAGATACGTATCATGTTATAACATGATAGAGCTCTGAATTTTGTTCTTCTAGTTATTGTTTTGAGTTCTAGTTGCTCCCCTCCACAGCTGTTTCCAGTCACCTGATTTTCCACACCTGTAGACAATGTCATTCTCCACTCTGTTCTCAGTGACATACACTGGTATTACCAACATCATTGTTCATTCCTGGATCTTCCTGTTTTCATGTCAATTTCCTGCCTGTTATTTTCCCATTCTTCATGTTTCTGGTCTCCTTTTGCATTGTGGGTAAATTTTTGTAGTTTTCTATCAAACCTGACTGTTCTGAACTCCTGTCTGCATTTTGGTCCATCTTAAAACTCACCTAACATATGGCTCAGCTTTACTTGAATACATTCAGGATACACTGAAAAGCTTTTTTTGTAACTTTGAGATGATATGCAAAGCTATTTTTCAACATATTGTTCCGTGATGCTTTACATCTTTCTGTGGAAGCTGGTTTTTTGCCTTTGAGTGACTGAAAGCGCTGATTTTTCTGTTATAGTTTCCCACCAATGATTTTTGACACCGTTCAAAAATTTGCCTGCACCTGTAAAAGCAAAGATTTTTGAACACTATGAAACACATTTCTTCCAAAGATGAGTTACTTTTAATAGTCACAAACATGCACCCTGTTGAACAGGAAGAATTAATATAATTTATTGAAAAAGTTGAATTTCCATAGTCATCAGTAATTACTGTTGAGGCATTTCTTCCTCCAACATGAAGTTATTACCTGCTTTAATTGTCCCTCTGAATAATACTCAATTAACCTGTCTGTTTAAATTAGCACTAACATACGTGCCAAAGAATAAAAAAACATAAATGCATCACCCCAGAGGCCATCTACATTGTGCATAAATGTGTCCATAAATAGTCCATTGGCAAAGGATAATGTCTTACAGGTTTACTGAGATGCTGCTAATGAGAACTGACAGCGGCATGGCACATCAATAGTGTTTTTTACTGCCCTTCAACCCCAGTCAATAAACATTATAAAATAAGACACCAAGTACTGCTGAGGAAATAATGCTTTGAAAATAGCAGTAACTGAGATCATGTCTGAGTTTGTTCAGTGATGCTTTGAAATTGGTTTATCAGCTGGAGACAAAAATGTTTTGTCTGCCTGCAGAGAGGAAATGGCAGAAAACTTACACAGCTGTCATGAAAAAGCATGAAACATTTCAAGTTAGTTATTGTGAAAGCCCCATAATTTCACAGCAAATACAGGGGGAAAAAAAACAGAATATTCCAAAGAGACGGTAAACAATTAGAGGGTTAAAACTACAGAAGAATAGGACAAAAGTAAAAATGCTCAGTTTCACACTGTAGACAAAACCATTATGCATTATAAATAAATTAAATATTCCCCGAAAAATGCAAAATACTATCTAAAATTAAATTGTAAATGTAAATTAAAGATGTAAAGATGTAAATTAAAGTGGAAGTTTCACCCATTTAAATTTAGTGGGATAAAATCATGACTTGAGCTGGAGATAGTCACCAGCACCTCCCGACCCCACCAGGGACAAGAGTGTAAGAAAATGGATGGATGGAAAATCATGACTTGATTTATATTTTATTTCATGATATCAATAAGTAAATAATATTTCTGGGAAGAAGACCTGCTAAAAATGAAAGCTAGAACAATATGAAATGAATTCAGAAATGTTTCCCAAAGGCATAATTAATAAAAATTAAATAAAATAAAAATACCAAGACTTATTTGGTGATCAAGGAATCATGCATTTTGTGAATATTTTTTTTTTTTTTCTTGTTTATCTTTGATGCTCTTGTAGCATATCCAACACAAGAGTCTAGAGCTGACTAACCCTGTAATTCATGATCTGTCAATAACGTCTAAGAAAACCATTGAACTTGTAGGTTGTGACATGGCAAAATGTGAAATATAGTGAATATTTTTGCAAGTCACTGTACAAATCAGAATAAGTTTTCTTGTTTATTGCATGGGTCTCTCTTACCCACTTATTTAAGGTACACTGTCTCTGCTTCAGTGTGTTTTTAATGTCTCATCTGGTTCATTTAATCTTTAAATCCAATGATTGCAAATAATCATAAAATCTTAAGTGAACAATTTCTGACCTGACATGAGACAAACTGTCTCTCTTATCGCATTCACTGGAACATATTGAAGAAAGCCAGCCTCAAACTAAAAGAAAATGTGTGCTGTGTGGTGTAATGTGTGTAGCTAACTATTATAATTGATATATGGGAAAGCAATGTGTTGCTAAATTCAATGTTTATATTTTGCAAGCCTCAAAAACAAACATTTTAAATCATTAGATAATTTTTTCCCCCTCTTTAAAGTCTCCAGGGGCCGATGATAATGGTCTCGGCAAATGGTATTCCCATGCTGTTTGATGCGACTCATCACTCCCCCATATTACAACAGTGGAGGCAGAGAGTGCAGTTACTTTGACATTTAGTACCCTGGTGGCAACACTGATGGGAAATAATGCAGTTTTAAATAAACATTAGCAGTATCATTAAAAGATCTGCCATGTAAAAGAGTAATAGTTTGATTTATAAAAGTATTAGTCCACTGTGGTTGTTTTACAGCGATGGTTGGTTGGTTGGTAGGTTGGTAGGTAGGTAGGTTGGTAGGTAGGTAGATAGATATCCTCACTGCTACCTCTGAAGAAGAGAATCCACCAGGTGCTGCTAATTGAATTTACTTTAATAACCAATCCTCTCTGTGAGTGCCTCTATTAAAGCAGTAATTTCCACAGTGTATTGTTGCAATGGCCCAGTCAAAGTTCACAACCCAACATGACAAAAATGATGTGAGGGGACCCTGAGTAATCTGTCAGCTTCTAGCTTCGCCTTCAGAATCATAAAACTTAGGCAATCACCTTATATGCACTAAATGATTCTATATAATTTAGTAGCTATATCATTTAGTGCTTGTAAACTGATTCTAACAGCACAGTGAGATGAAGTCAAAACAGTAGAAAGATAATCTTAGCAGTCTATGACTACCGAGCTGCAGTGTTTCCTTTTCTATCTCTAAAGTAAATATTTTATTTTAATAACAATTTCTCTTTATATGTCACTTCATATGTAAGCAAAACCAGAATTTCAATAAAAAAGAATTCTAATAGGTTTAAAAATATGATAAATTCTTGGATTATTATTTGGTTTCCTTCCTGGTGGATTTCTAAACAGGTTTTTTTTTTTTTGCTTCAACACACTTGCTTTTCTTCTCAGTCAGGCAGCATACCTGATAAGGCAATCAGTGTGCCAGGGTAGGAGTCGTTTGCACACTATTTGAAACAGCTTAACAGGGTGCACATCTAGGTGTGCCCTGTTAGATCATTGTCATCCACATAACAGAAGTCAATGTAAAGGTTGTTTGTTCATTCACTACTAAAACCAATTTTTTAAATGTGACAATATAGAATATTATCAGCATATTAGTCAGCAGATGATCTTTGGTAGAAAGATCATCTTCATTATACCCCATTTACTTCCAGCAGATGATGACCTTCACGGCTTTGTCATCACTTCTAAACGGGTCATCTGCCGGCTAACAGTTAAGCAATGCACCCACTGTCACCAACCTCTGCAGGAGCCTAGCCTGCTAATGACCCAATCACTTAAGTCTGGTATGTTCAAGTACAGAAACAACCCAAACATGCAGTACACCAAACCTACAGGACTAATGTTGCCTGTCCTTGTTACATGCTGCTAAAGAGCAACAAAATAATAGGCATCTTTCCAGAGAAAAATGGAAACCAAATTCAAGACCTGTTTTTTTTTTTTTTTACAAAAATATTTGTGCCAATTTTGTATGAATGGAATAACATCTATTTAAAGATTAGAAATATGTCATTAACATTGCATCATATATGGGTTTATTTAACAACAAAATCAGAATTACTCTCAAGGAAGAAAGAATATTAGAAGTTTGAGAAATTTAAATAAGTAGGAATATTGTAGCAAGTGGCTGCTCAGTTTTCCGATCTGCAATGACTAAAACCTCTATCCTGAAAATCCTAAGGCTCTACTAAAGTGTTTTCATTGTGATAATGAACCGATGTGGGGTAATCATTTTATGTGTATGTTTGTGGGTGTAATAGGGAATGAATAAACAAAAAAAAACCTTCAGTAATTACTTTTAAATTGAACTAGTTTGTTTCTTAAAAGGGTGTTCGTAATTGTGAGCATAAAAATACTCAGGAAAACGAGTTTGACATTCAAACCCTGTGCTATCTTTAAACCTCGCATCATTTTGGGTTTACAGGCAGTTTGGTCTTCAGAAGCAGACAAATGAGACACTAACATTGTGCTGTAAGGCTGTAGAGACAAAACTGTAACACATTTTACTTTTATAGAATCAACTGCTGCAAAGAACAGCTTTTATTCAAGCCATCTATGATTAAATGGTTAAAGAGCATAAGGCCGAGATCACAGTGTGCTTTCATAGGATTATAGAGGGATGTTTGAGGTTAGATTACCATTGTCAAGGTCAGCGGTTTGAAAAAGGTGACAAAGTGCTTTATGCACACCTCCATTCGGCCCTCTCCCGTGAGATCTGTGAAAATAAAATTACGCAACATTTCAGATTGTGACATTCATCAAAAAAACACTTGTGCAGGCTTTTATTCAAGTGTTTATTCTCAGGATCCATTTCTGAAAGGTCAGGAGGGGATTTGTTTGTTTTTTCAGGTCTCTGTGGATGCGTTTCGAATTCTCTTTTCTCACGATGATAACAAGATCAGAACCTTGCTGTGATAGAGGGCAAAATGGTTACATTTTTCTGCTTGAGCTCTCAGATGGGTATTTTCTCTCTCTGGAGGGAAAATTTATTTACCTCTGTTTAGCTGATTTATGTAGAAATACTGGAGATAAAAGCTTTAAACCTCTCAGAAACACAAAATGTGAAATGCACTTGAAAAGTATTTTAATGTATAATGCACCACTGACATTCTTTTTTTTTTTTACTTTGCCTGTGACAGAAAAGACAGTTCCTCTAAGCAGACCTTACCAACATAAAAAACATGGGTAAAGTTTAACATACATAACACTTTTTGTTTTGCGACTTAGAAAACAGCTTATTTGTACCAGATATTCTCATGCACCAAATTACTTTTTTATTACTTTAATTATGCCTTTCAAATTTTATGACAACTGTCACAAAAGAAAATTGAAGTAAAGTTATTTTGTATTGGTTTGAAGTTTCTTTTAATTTGACCTTGACTTAACCAGCATAAAAACCTTTTTCAAGGCAGTCCTGGTCAAGACGTGACATCATGTCTTATTTTTCACAACTGCATCTTCCTAGTGGAGTTGAAACAGATTGCAGATTTAAACTAGAGTTGGGGGCCATATATTAGAGTTCCAAGAAAGAACATTTAATGTCTTTACCCCAAAATAGCCTTTTCCACAAAATATGAATTATCAAATGTATCCAACTCCTTTTCCCTGTGTCATTCCAATGTTTAACTTCATTTTGTTTTATATAATTTGATGTTTCTTTGTGGAATATTTGGAATGTTGCAGACATCTGGTGTGAATTTTGTCAAAATTAGAAATTTGACATGATCAAGAAAAATTAAAGCAAATTTTTAAAAGCTCATGTTTAATATGACATTCATGCTCACAATGAATTTCTGTAAACTTCCAACCAGACTGTACTTAATAATTTCAATTATATCTTTCTGCAATTTGAAACCAACACCGCCTTTGACTTTTATGCTCTAAAATCCCCTTTAACTTCTTTTCTAAGTTTGGCTTTCTTAGATTTATTTTGAATGATTTTTTTTTATATCAGACAAGAGGCCTTTGAACTGATCCTATTATGTCTTCCGCTGCTAATTCCTGACCTGTAGCATAACAATGCATTGGAAATTTCATATCAGCAGCCCCTTTTTCTTCTCTCCATCTCCCAGACTCTCCGTCTGTCAATCTGTCATTGTTCAAGTCTTGCCATAATAACAAAAAGAGGCATTTAATTATCTCAGTTTGAAAGATCAGAGTATCTAAAGTATGCTTTGTAATTGTACTGCTGACTTCTTTTTTTTTCTGTAAATGTCATTTGCCAAGGTCCAAATACCATTTTCTGGTGGGTGTATGTGAAATTGCCTCTTCTTTATTTTAGCCATTTATTGTGCTGTTGCAGCTATTGAAAGTCTCTCCAATGGCCCAGATTTCATTTCAGAGATTGAATAGATGTATTGCTATTTCTCCGCTAAGGGTATTTATGTGCATGACACAAAAGTTCACCTTCGTCACTCAGAACAGGCTAAAGAGATGAATGTCATCTCATCTCAACTGCTTTCTGCTTCCTTTAAAGGTTAAACCTGAGAGATGAGATGTGTATGGATTACACATTATTGAACATAAACAATACCAGTTTTTCTCAACCTTGAAACTATCTTATACAACATCATTACTTTTTTTGTTTCATATTATTTACATTTTCCAAATAGTGTGATTGATGTGGTCACATGCAAGAATAACCTCACCTGAGAAAATTCTTACAATTTCTCAATTAGATTTTTCTTAGAAATATACATTGATAAAATAAAAGTTATTCACTTCAGCCTTAAAGAGGACCCATAATGCAAAATTAACTTTTTGCACATTTTTATACTTCCTTTTGGGTCTCACCAGCTTCTAAAAACAGCCTTAACACCTAAGGCCATTTTTTGGCTATAATTTAATGTATTTTGGTGTCTGGAAACTGAGCCGTTTCAAAAACCTCAGGAATGTTGAATCACAATTAATGGGCCATTACCTAGCAACCTCAGTAAGATAAAAGTGGCAGTTTAAAAGTTTAGATAGGGGCGTGCTGTGGTGGCACAGTGGTTTAGCACACCCCACGTTTGGAGGCCTCAGTCCTCGACGCGGACGTCGCGGGTTCGACTCCCGGTCCCAGCGACCCTTGCCGCATGTCTTCCCTCCTCTCCCTCCCCCTTCCTGTCAGCCTACTGTTGTGGAAAATGCAAGCCACTAGCGCCGCAAAAAACTCTTCGGAGAAAAAAATGATAAAAAAAAAAAAAGTTTAGATAAAAGTTTAAAGTTGCTAGGTGACCCCAGGCAGTCGCTTGGCAACGCAAGCAGAGCTAGCTCTATCACTTCCTGCATTCTTGTTGGTTGTGCAGAATACACTTTTGCTATTCAAAGTTATATGGCTGTATAACTGTGCATCTGTTTGCTGCCATTTTCAGGTGCAAGTGAAAACGCTGAGTTAGGGGTTGTGGCCAGAAGCAGCTTATTTGATTTAAAGTAACAAGAGGTCCTAAAACAGATTGTTCTGAAAGGAGCTCAAAATAGGCAAAACTGAGCAGAATAAACTCTCATCTAAGAAAGATTTTGCATAAAAATGATAAGGAACATGTTTAGTATAGCCAATAGACCTGTTGTAACCTGTTCAAGGGAGCATAGTAGGTCACCTTTAAACAAGCTCTGAACAGGACAAAATGTTTGGAGCAGTGAGGAGGACTTTCAATGCGTTTTAAGGAAGGAATTTGGCAGAAAGACCAAGGCAAAGGAGACTTTTTCCATTAAATGGAAAGAGCTGTACCAACAACTGTTCTGTTTTTTTCAACCTCTACTTCCCCATTTCATGTTGGTTTAAAATGACCAGCATAGCAACCTGTAAATTGAAAGTATGATGAGGATGTAAATAAGACACGGTCAAACATGTTGAAGCTGTTAATTTAATTTCGAATAGTTTCATCATTATGACATGCTTTTCTAATTCCATATCTGGATTCTATCAATTGATTAATGGGGGTCATATTTGTGTTTTTATGTCTTGTTTTGCTTACTGTCTCAACCAATCTCAGTCAACAGAAGACAGTGTCTCACCTGGCAATGGAGTCAACCTCACCTCCTGACTCAGAGAAGAATTTCTGTCGACTCCTCCCTCAGAGTCACTTTCACCATCTGACTAAATCACTTCTAAACTAAGACTTCTTAGTCTTAGTAGGATTTTGGTAGGATTTTTTTAGGTTATGATAGCAGCTGTTAAAAAGGATTCTGAAAACACACTTCTTTTTTCTCACTGTATGAAGTAAAATCAGACCAAACTCCTCCTGTTTTATGTCTGTTTGAATTACCAAAAAAAAAAATCAGTTTGCTAAATACTACAATAATGGGAGAATGTGTTAGAAATGCATTTATTAGTCTTTAAAATCAGACATTCCCCTTTGAAACTATTATTGTCTCTTTAAATCATGAGAGAAAGTCCAGATGATGTCGTCAAAGCAAATCAGCCAAGATGTGAGGAAGAGAATTGTGCAGCTGCACAAGTCTGGTTCATCATTGGGAACAATTATCAGATACTTCCACTTTTAATGCATTTAACCATAATAGAACATGTTCACAAATTGAAGTTGTACCACACATTGTGTGCCCCTGGTTTTTCATAATGCAAATCATCAGTTGTTCAAACAAATAGCTTAGATCTATAACTGTTATGGAATCTGTATTAAATGCTTAGTGCTGGGTTTTTCAGGGACTTTCGACTTTTCAGGTAGTCATTCCCTCTTCAAACTTGTTACTGTCATATTTCTAACTGGGAGCTTACATAATGCAACTTCTGAGAACAAAAAATGCTGTACCAATCAATTTGAAGTAGTGTTACTTTTAAAACATGTTTAACTCTGCAGGTAGAATACACGCCCATCAACTAAATTCAATTGGCAAATTGCCTCTTCTGACTGTACTGTGTACAATTCATTTTCTGTTATAATTATGAATCATACAAAACTGTGTTTTTGTGATATTACTAACAAAGCTGAAGCAATGCTAGAAGTAAGAGGTCGTTTGAGGAAATGTACATGTTTCCACAGTACAGCAGTTTGAAACAGTATATACAACAGAATATTGCTAATGCAGAAATCATGTTTTCCCTTTTGCGTCTCCTGGCAAAGTGTGGTGTTAAAAACATATGGAAAAACTGCTGCAAACATCTTTGCAAAGGTAGGTCAGGGAGCATCAACACGCAAAGAAAAATCAAGCCCTCAATGACAGACAGAATGCAAAATAAAATCAAGATATAACTTGATTGCTAAGTTAAAGTGCCAGCTTAGATCTATAACTGGCACTTCAGTTATAGATCAATTTATTTTCTGTGTCTTACACTTGATAAATAAATGTCAAATAATTTTTCATATTTTCACACTTTCATTTTTTTTTTTATTTCTTGTAGTGCTAAAACTATAGTTTTGAGCAAAATGCTTGATGAATTCAGTTTGACTCCTAAAACTTTACCTAGACTAATAATTGGGCTTTTTTGCACATATTTTCAACATGGTTAGAAATAAATGCAAAATTTAACAGGTGTGTTTTTCTTTGTATGTCATTTCAGGGCACCAATAAGAAACTTGTCCAGAAAACCATCTGGGATTCTTTAAAATAAAAATAAATACATTTGCTTTGAGAAAAGTAAATACAATTACCACAATTTCTAGTCTTACACAGACAAAAAATGTCTAGACTTCCCAATTGTATCCATAGGATACAAGAAAATAGCTGTACAAAGCAAACAGGAAGGTTTCTGGATTCGGATCAGGTTTTGTTAATCTAACTGAATGCAACAAATCTTGCAAAGCACTTCAGCAATCAGCACCCAACAGAAGAAACAACTTGGCAATATCAATCTTGACTTGAACAAGGAATGTCCTCGACTCTCCCAAATTGTGCCCCGACTGGACCTGTTTGACGGAGCGCATGTTGTGCTGGTAGCTAGGAGGATTTGTTTCTCACCTTTTCCACTTAATGGCATGTGAAGTGAGCTGATTTAATTCCCAGTGCCCACACCTATCTGAGTGCACTGCAGAAGGACAGTTGTAAAAGCTTTATTCAACGAGTGCCTTTATGTGAAAGTTTGCTTGTGAGTTGATGCAAAACATTCAAACTGCCTGAAATAATATACAAATAAAACTTAGCAAAGACATGGACATGATGCAAACTACAAAACTTTAACGACAAATCAAACATGAAAAATAGACTTTTTAAAAATGCAATGTGTAGCAATGAAGATGTTCAGTATATGAATCTGAAAAAAACCTCAACAAAACCCATTCAGCCAGTCACAGATCAAAGAACTTTAAACATCATTGAAAGCTGGTCCCTTTGCATATCAGCAGAGTCATGCAAATGACAGCCACACCAGAAATGTGCTTTGTGATGATTAGCAGTCTTACTGATTCAAGTCGATGTCTTTGCCTCTCTGCTGAACCCGTGGTTGCCATGTCTCATTATCCCCTACTCACTAATGGAAAGAGAAGACAAATAATTCATCTGCCCTGATGGTAACATGGGGCTTAACAGATATTCTCTGCAAAGATCTGAGCAGCTTGTCTGTCAAAAGATGCAAAGTTAGAAATTCATTTTGACTGCAGCTGTACAAGTTTTGATGCATTGTCCATTTAGTTTAACAATACATGAAAATAAGATTTAGAATAGCCTAAAAATGAATATAATTATGCAATGAGAGCAACAGTTAAGCAACAGTTACCATACAAAAGATCTGGATTATCATCAGAGCTGACCATTACAGTGAGCTGACAGCACTGGAGGTTTTTGACATGTGCTGCATTAGATAACAAAGCAGCTTTTTTTAAACGCTTTTTTAATTGTACAGCCAGAGTACAAGTATACAGCCACTAATGCAGAGCATGTCCACTACAGCCACAATTTTTTTATGACATGACATTTAAATGAGCCTCTTTTATTTATGTTTGTGGAGCTTTAATTAAAAATAATTTATCAATAGCTTGTTTTTAGCTGGTTTTCTCATAATAAAAGGTTCATCTCTCACATAGGAGGCAAATGTAATCCATCAGTTGAGTAATCAAAGATAAGCAAACACCTATCACTGTAAACACCTATAAGCAGCTGACCTTTCAGAAAAATCTGCTCTAGCAGCATAAAGTACCTAAGTCAAATATCAAACACTTGTGAACAAGAATTGATGCTATTTCTGCTTCTTAACCGTCCCAGTGGGAAAACAACAACTTGAAGGATGAAGGATGCACACATCATCATGCCTTTGCCTTCAGACTGTGAAATTTTCCACCACAAAAGAAGCAAATTTATTTTCACAGCTTCAAAGACAATTGTTTCCTGAGCTCAGTGTTTGCTCCATTGTTCCACTGTGTTTAATCATGTTTGTACACTTCATTGCCTGAGCTTAGTGTGCACGCTCCTGGGCACATTATACAGTCCTAATGAATGGAAACAGTGGTTCTGAAGTGAAGTGGCACTGAAATATTAAGTTTTCCTCGATGTAATGCTTTGGCCGGTGATGAACTGCAATCAAAATTGATGAATTTTGTGTAAAGATGCACCTGAAATTTTCAATTGATGGTTGTAAAATAAAACAAATTGTTTTAAACTAGATGTAAAATATGTTTCAGAGTCTGTACTGAACAGACTCTACAGGCATTCATGACATTAATGACATTTCATAAAAAAAAAAAAAAAACATTTAAGGGAACTTGTGACAGCCTTGATATTAACCAGAGAGTGTACAGAAGTCCTACTTTGGGCAGAGCATTTTTTATGAACCAAAAATTAAGTGAAAAGCAAAAGTGAACAAATTAATGCATAAAATAAAAACAAAACATTGTTTAAAAGCTTCACAGCTACATCTACAGCATTAGGCTGTTGCTGCATACTGCTGTAGAGTATTGAAGAACAAACAGGAGTTCAAAAAAAAAAAAAAACTTGCAAATGACTTCTAGCTAGCACTGCCAACAAACGCCTTGTACACACTTGAATCTTCCCAGCTACAATGACTTCTCTTTAGCAGACTATCCCTTTCACCCAGAAACAGTACTTATATAAAAAACTATCCCATATGTCCATGCTTCATCACATCACATTCAGATAATTGAATCAACAGCTCAGCATGTCATCAAGATCAGCAGAAGCTTGTAAAGGGAAACATGCAAAAGATTGCAAGGACTATTGGAGTCACCACTTAATGCGGTAAAAAAGCTAAGTGAATTTTACAAAAAGTCTGAAATCCAGATACATGTAATGCAGCTCACGTCAACTGACTGCTTTAAATTTATACTGTAAGTATGCATACCAGTGTGTCTTTGGTGTGTGAACTATTAAAATAGGCATTTTTAACCATGTCTAGAAAAGTATTTGCACTATCTGGGGGATGTTGTTGTCCCTAATACCCTCAAATGCCCATTACACCATATTTAGCCAGTCAAATCTGCTTTCTTTCCTGTGATGCTTGGTTTTAACTTCATCATCTAGAGCCCTGTATGCATTGAGTTGCTACAAAGTGATTGGCTAATTAGCTAGTTCATTATTTGTGCTAACAAGCAATTTCCCAGGTATACCTAATGAAGTGACTGGTGAGTATTTTTATAAGTATACAATAAATCAAAGTCAATTGAAACCAACAATGTAGACTGATGGAAGATAACTTCAATTCAGTTTGACACAGTAAAATTAAAATTTAATTCAATAATAACAGTTTAACTGGATTCTCATGAAATGACATTCAAGACAAAAAGATTTTGACAATCACCAGTGCCATGGGTAAAAGGTTAAGTTTGGGGAAAACAGTAGAAAAGGAAAATATTTCTAAAAGTTATGCGTTTTGGTGCTGTTGTGTGTTATTGCTGTATTGTGTGTATCCTAAAGGAGAGAACATGAGCATCACAACATTATTATTATGCTATATTATATCAAATTAGCAGATATAAGCCTCTAGCTGTGAAACTGCAGAGAGTGTGTCTGCTAACAGCGCTCTGTGTGTCTTTCATGTATTTGAAGTGTATGTTTGGTTTCCCATTAATTTGCCTCAGCTACACTGGGGACGGTGAAACTCACTTGTGAGGCAGGGGATGCCAGAAGCTCTGCAGGCTTGCCAGGTAATAAAAGGTAACAAAGTTCATTTAGAAGTAGATATTTGTGAGTTCTCCTTATGTCTCTGCAGACAACAGTAATGTGAGACAGACTGCAGACAATAACTCCTGCCGAGTGGAGTTATATAAGAGAATTTGAAAGTGTACAAAACTGTCTCCTTTACTATAACTCCCCTGCAGTTGTTTATGTGTTAAGGTGTCACGTATGCGTTATTGATTAGGAAAGTTAGAATCTGTTTATTTAGTTCAGAATGTGCAGTGTATTGGCAAAGCTCTACTCCAGCACAGTTGGGTTCAATCATCAGTGTTGGTTTCAAATTTCAAATCTATGCCAGGATGTTTTTGTAGGGGGTTGCATGCTCTGCTTGTGTGTGTAGGTTCTTTCTCAGGTTCCTCTATAATCCATGAACTTGCACTTTACTTTAACTGAGGATTTTAAATTCCCAGAGGTGCGAATATAACTGCTGACTCTCAGTACCAGCTCCAGAACCCCAGGACAAAGCAAGGACAGAAATGTGCTTTCCCTTTGATTTTCAGTACCGATGGGTTATTGTAAACTTACTGAACTTCTGCTTTTGTTCTTGTCTCATTTAGTTCCTTTTTTTAAAAAAATAAGTCTTAGTTGTCATCATGGTTTTCAACAGACTGAAAGTCTGTGCAGTCAACAATAAATTAACAGTTTAATGAAGGGATATGGATTTGCAGGAAAGCATGAGCCACTAGCACAGGGAGAGGATCAACCCAGCTGCACAGTATGAGGGAGGTAAGTAATTATTAGGAACACTGAAGGTTGGATGTAGTTTGAGCAGGAGGAGAAACAATGGAGGAGCTATTATGGTAAACTGAGATGGCAGTAGCTTGTGGAGGAGGTAAGGCTGACTTGAGGCTGAGGTAGGCAGAGAGAGGTAAGTGTGAGAGTGGTGATTGTCTCTGCTTTCATGGTGGATTGGTGATGAAGGGCAATGGAGGACAGGTATGTGGAGCTGGATAGTGAATCCAGGTAGGTGTTATTGTTGGAATAGTCTAAAGATCAGAATAGGGACTGATAGGGGAAACCAGAGCAGCAGGATGGAGACCAAGCATAGCTTTCGGCCCATTGGAGGTGAATGAACCATCTGGCCTCTGCCTCTGAAAAACTGTTCCTCTAAATAATGTTTCTGACTGATTCCTGATGAGCTCCAGCTGGAACCTGGAATCAGCCTTGCCTGTTAAACCTTGGGGGGAGAGAAGTTGGGAGACACGCCTACACACACGGCTTAGAGAACCTGACATCAATAAGTCTGAGATAGTCCTTAGACTAACTCTTTTAAACTATTTTAAAATATCTACCAAGAGAAGCATTGCAGTGAAAGTTTTCTCTTAAAAACTTTACCTGTACAATTTTCAATGAGAAAGTTAAGGAGTGACACTCTAAACAGCAGTTTTATACTTCTGCTTGTCACTTCTGTCATACAGATGGATTCTCCTTCTGGATAGTAACAACAGAACCATTGTAACACTACAGAAGCCCTAAGAACAGAACACTTTTTTTATTTGAAGGAGTTTATTCTTTCAATAAATCTAAGGAAGACGTCTTTTTTAATGCAGGCCCTGAAATGACCTCTCACCTTTTGAGAAGTTGTAAAACTCCAGCTTCAGACTCTTTTGTCATAAACACACAAGTAGAATAGTCACACTTCTAAGGAAGGTGAAGAATAAAACTGTCTTTATAACTGATTTGAAACTATGCAGACCAGAGTATCGTCTCAGAATTATTCTCAGGTGATCATAACTCATGGTGAGGTCCAAAAGAAACATGTTATGACCCATTGATGTTTGGACTTTTACTTTTTGTTATTTTCTGATTGGATCATTTATTTGTTTGTTTTTGGTAAATCTCATAGTTTGTCTTTTGCATGTGTCTTTTTAGATTAATACTTATTTTTGTTACAGTTTATGTTTTCCCTTTCACTCTTTTTGTGTCTGATTTTCTCTCTTCAGTTTACCATTATGCTCCCATACAGTTGAACACATAATGATTATTGATTATACATTTTGTTAAATAAAATGTTTAGTTTCGGATTGGAATGATTTTTTCTTTACCATTTTTTAAGTCCATTTTCATTCAAGCTCAGTTCTTTGCTAAACAGTTCTTCAGAGCTGGTCAGTAATCATGAGCCACATCTGTGCCATAACTTCTGAAGCCCCATATGGGACTAGAATTGGTTACACATGACTGCTGCGTTTCAGTCTGCACCATCTGTAAAGCAGAGATTGTTTCAGTATTCAGAACGTGTTGGTCCAGTTCAGAAAGGCAACATTTCTTGGCTGTAAGTGAAAATTTTATTTGCTGCATATGGACCTTGCAATATGGCTACTGATATTCACCTGTTTTTATTCATGGACCCTTAAGATTTTATAACACTCTAAATGCATTGGTGTAATTATTGACAACCACTTGACCTTTGAGGTCAATGCAGATGCAGTTTGTGCAAAGACCCACCTGCGCATGATATCAGAAAATGTAAAAATCGTAAGGTTGACACTAAAAATGCTTCACTCTTGTTTTATTGAATCAGCTTGAACCTTTTCTCTTATGTGTTGTTTGAGCCCTTCTCACTAAAAACTAAGAACAGGCTAATCAGCATTGGAACGATGCACAGCTTGTATGCTCGTATACCTTCCCCCGCTGTACAGAACCAGTCACGAGGAAAGCAAAAGCTACTGCAGACCCAAACACTATCTTCACCATAGTTACAGGTTGCTGCCGTCCTTACAGATACAGGGTAAGAAACTGCTATACAAAATGTACTAATGTTCATTTGTCCCTGTTAGCATCAGCATCATTTGACCTAACAGGCCTAAATAAAGACTGTAGCAGCCTTTATTTGTACCATGAATGTTGTGATGATTTTTGTTGTGATTATTTCCATATGGGGCTTCAGAACTGTATTTGTATTTTCCTTTGCATTTTCTGCTCGCTGCAAAACAAAGCCTACTGGGGATTATGACATTTATCTTGAATTATGTAATATTATCCTATTAAAAATTAATTACAATGTATTTAAATTTATGGGAATAGTGATGACTTTATATCAGAGAAAAAGATGTTGTACTGCAGCAATAAACTACAATATTTTTTACTATATAGGGTCAGGGATATGGTTAAGCTACACTGAGGTTAGCCATTTTATTCAATTCTGATGTTGGTTTGCATTATTAAAATTGTTTGTGTCTGTAGAGCAATAAATATCACCAGCCTGCACCTTCCCTTCCAGCTGCCTTTGTTATATTTTAGGCATCCACATGGTGGAACTTATGCAGCGAGTGTCAAGTTTCATTTTAGTTATTTTGTCAGATGATGAAGTGATAATGAAATATTGATTTCATGCAGCTTAGTTCTGACATCTCACAACTGAGACACATCCACAGTATAACAAATTTTACTGTTGCAATATATCAGCTATAGTAAAAACACAGTTGGGGATCTTATATAAATCGGGAACAGGCCGTCAGTTGATTTGCACTGTATCATCTTGTTAAAGTCGAGAAGCAAATAAACCAGAGATGAGCACATATATTCACAGGAGAAATGTATGCTGCAGAGTTGTGAGCTGTCATAAAGCAATAAGACAAACATTTCCCAGATTTAGATAAAACCACAAAGACATTTCCTTTTTAAAGATAGGGAATCTATCAAGACCTGTGTTTAGGTATCCTGTTTCTGATATTACTAGTAAAAACACCAATAAGAAAGCTTTGTTAGCCTGTCAGTAATAGTCAATAAATCTTTCATACCTTGTCATCCATTAATTCCCATCAAATCCTGCAAGGGCTTAGCTGATTTTCGTTTCCAAGATAAAATTGAGACATGCAGTTTGTGACTTTTGATAACAAGGGAGTGTGTCAAAAAAAATTATTTACATAAAAATCGTCATTCTCATTTACTACGATTATGTCAAGCTTAATATGGGCTTCACCATTTGTAAGGTTTGCAAAATGAAGATTAAGCACTTCAGGAACACTGGAAATCCACAACGTCAACCTAGAGCAGAAGTGAGTGAAGGCACACCATGCCATCAATTTTTACAACATCTTTACCAAGTAACTCAAAAGATCGCAAGGGCTTAAGCAAAGTGGTTAGAGTGGCAGTAACGTATAATAAAACTTGCAACAATTTTGTCTAAGCATAAAACTTAATAATATGTAAGACAATCTTTAATGTGCCCTTTTGTTAGTCTTCAAAAGCAGAATGTAGTAGATCATGAAGATCCTTTGCAAAATTATTGATTGAATAGAAATTATGAAACAAAGTTTTAATCAAAAATATATTATTAAGCAAATTGTGTCCCCAAAGATCAGAATTGAACCAAATTGTGGGAATAGTAAACTAGTAAACTATTCCCACCTGCACTGTTAACCTGGTTTTGTCTCCGTTGCACATGTTGTCATTACAGAATCTGAATGAGCTTAGCTATTATCTTTGACAGAAAGTGTTCATAACATTAAGTCCTCATTCTACTGCCTTGATATGTGGGCCACCAGTTTTTCAAAAACAATTTTATTCATCTGAAAAATTGTTGTGAATTGTTTTCACTACAATTTCTTAATTGTTATAAAAACTGCTGTTATAAAGCTTGTTTTGGAGAAATAATTACAGATCCATATCAAATCTAAGAAGATCAATGAAATTTACCAATTTATAATAAAATAAATTGCACTGGAAAAATATTTCAGCATTTTTAAAGGATTTTTTGACTGTAAGGGCCTTTATTGATAGTGACCTGACAGGAAAAGTGGGTTCTGTGTCAACGGGCCGGGACTCAAACCCGTGACAGCTATGATGACGGCTGAAGACTCCGTACACACTTTACCTTTTAAGTATGAATCTAGGTGAACAAAATCAGTTGTGGGGTTGACAAACCTTTGTTCTTTAGAAACTGTTAACTCTCCACCTTGATGTTGAAGTGAAGATCCTGATGATGCTTTACATTCGTATTGCTACCTGATTTTTTTATTTTCCATGGATGTCCTCTGGCACATAAAGGCATCTCTATTCTTTCTGACAATGAATTTCCTTTTTTCTAAGTTCAACCCACGCACATAGCTATCTGCAGTATCAGAACCAATAACATTGCTGGAAATCTCAACCAGTGAACTGTAGTTATTGATTGTTCAGGGATCACTGCAGGTCTTGGAAAGGTAATTGCATGATGGCCTCTCAGGCCTGCAGGGATGGACAGAGGCTATAGTAGAAATGGTCACATTGTGTCCTTAATGAACACCAGCAGGAAACCTAACAACTCCAACAGTAAACATTGGTGCAGAGTTAAACTTCCCTGCTTTGATAAGGCCCTAAATGTATATCCTGGCTGCTTCATGAAGCAAATTGAAGATGACAGCGGTTTGTCTCTCAGAGCACAGACAAACTTAAAGCTTGGGTTACTACCCTCAAGAAGAGAGATCAGATTTGATTTATGATCAGCAGAAGATTTTGTCGCTTCAGGCCTGCTGAGTGCACCAAAGATAATTGAATCTGGCATCTTCTCAAAGGTTGTAAAGCTGCTGTCAAATATCCAAACACTGCAAACATAGGCTAAACTAACTCTGATTTCTCTTAGATAGATTTAGGAGCAATGTGGGTGCCAAGATGGAGGAGCCTGTAGTATGACAGTACTCAAAGCATGAAAACACATATTGCGAAGAAGAACAAACACAGACAGTGAGACACTGAACAGGGATCTGTAGTCTTTGAGAAATATCCACAAGTTTGTTATGAGTTCATCCATTTATACATAAACTTATTAAAAAATATATTTTTGTTCTAAATTAAATAGATACAATTAATTTGATGGATTAATGGATTGATTTAACTATAACAGAATTTGGACCAATTATAAAATAATTGTATAGAAATTGGACATTTGCAGGAGTGTGTTCAGATTATTTTTTCCTAATGTGGTGCAAAATAAATAGTTAAAATATTAAATTAGCAAAAGTCTATAGAATTATTTTATGATTAATAGTTTGTTTTCCTCTTAAGTTAACTGTCTTTGCCTGGTCTTTAATTTACTCTAAGTCATCACTTTTTGCACAGTAAACTTTTTCTTCAGTGACCCAGTCTGCAGGGTGATTTATCTTTCATGTTCTGCACACTGAAAGAGAAAAGATGAAGGGCAAACTGCCTTCTTTCCATTGTCTTTGCAAATAGAAAGGAGTCTTGTGGCTTTTGTCTCACAAAAATGCTGAGTGCGTTAATGAGAAGTGTCTTCCCAGAGGCTGAAGGTGGCCTATCCTGTCTCAAGGATTTGGTAAGTGTGGTAGCTTCACATTTATGCAGACCTTGAAATCTGCTTTTGGCTTGGTTATAATCACTATCATTAAGCAAAAGTGAAATAATGATCCCTCTCTAGTAAACCAAATTTATGATCCTGCATGAAAGCAGAATTATTTTGCATGATCTCCCCAGGTGTCTGTTCTTTTAGTTCTTTGCTTTCTTCTTTTTTTTCCAACATAAAATCTCATTTGAAACTGGTGAAAATAAAATGGCAGAAGAGGGCTGAATTCTCAAACAGAGCAAAATTTGGATTACTGAATGTTTGATTTGTTTCGAAAACCAAACATTGACACTGAACCAGACGTTTAAACATTGAATCGATGTGCCTGTGGAGAGTGATCCAAGCAGCCACAAAGTTACATTACTAACACATTTCAAGACCAAAAACAGATTGTCTGCTCTGTAGTTCATGCCTGAGTTCATGATTTATGCTGAACAATTGCTGTTTCTATTATATTTCACTTTTTTTCTTGATGTATTTACAGCACGTTAAATGGAGATACATGTATCGTTTAACACCTGCTAATTAAATACATATAATCATATAAGCTTCTATTATCTATATTTTCAGTTCTTAAATATATATTTTTTGACTCATTGATGTCTTAACTTAATAATGCCAATAGAAAACCTTATAAAAAAAGTTTATAAATATTCTGAGTAACTCGCCTCATTTAGTTGCTGTTAAAATCCCAGTTGGTGCTCTTTGGAGTTTGTGCATCGTTAACTTTGCTGTGCATCTGACGATATTACTGTTGTTCGTGTCTCATAAAAAATTAAGACACAAGGCCTGAGCTAAAAGCAGTCTAAACTTAGTCAGACATAATCAGATCTTAATGAGGTCTACAATTAGATTCTATTAAATTTACATCTAAAGCTAAATGGGACTGTACATCAAGTTAGAAGTTGCACCCAAAGTCACCAGGAGGTTAAAATATTTTTATTCCTATGGTGAAAACAGATATCCTAACCACAGTCATTCCAGCTACATGACTTTGCTGTTGTTTTGATCATATTAGGATTAAAAATATAGTAGAATTTCACAAATTAAGCACTTGGTTTCGGGGAAGTTTGAGTCCCAGAAATTACTGAACAATTTCTATATGTTCTGTAAAAGTAATAAGGTAAATATTGAAATACTGCTGATTACAGCATGCAATAGAAGGCCTGATTCTAAAACTAATCAGTGAAAAGCAGGATTTATATCAGGCTTAGTTCAGTGTCCCAAAGCATATACAGAAATTAAAGTAACAGCTGGGCAGTTCTCCAACTGAGATGAAATCATCTCCAATTTATCAGCTCACTTCACCTTAATTTGCGGATTTTGCTTTCATTTCTACAGAGATTTCATGACTACCACATGGCCTGATGTTGTGGGGGTTTTTTGGACCAAAACTGTTGCTGTGAGACCAATTTTTTACAGACTGATGATCACAGAGTTCACTTGGACAGACGGGGCAGCAGAAAATGTGACCTCTGAATTAAAAAAAATGCTTGCTTAACAATGCAATCACCATAATACCTCAAAGATGGGATTGTACTCCTCTTCGTGATCCGGAATATCATTTTATCGTCGACCCTGACAGAGCATCACCCTGATGTCAGCAGGCGAGACAGATGGACTCCTAGAGTGTGGGGGGTTGTTTGACTGAAGTAAACTAACCTGTGATTTGGGATTTCATGGTTGAAAGGACTTTTGGCTTGAATCAGTCAAGGGAAAAGTTAACAGAGGCATGAAGTGTAAGGGTAATAGTCAGTGAGTGCTGAAGTCCTCAGTTCAAATAAAACTTGCAGCAATAAGCAGAAATATACCAGATTTATTTAAAATGTGAATTCATGTATTTTAAAACAATATCAGAAGTGGTTAATTTATCTATAACAGCCCAATGTGGTCAGGAACTATTTTTCAAACTATAAAAAAAATTAACAGTTGTTCCTTTAAACCAATTTCATCCCATCAAAACAAGCAGATGTCCTGTTCCTTGTTGACCTTTTAATCCCTAAGCAGTTTGTTGTAGATTATTTAATCCTATAATCCAAATTGTATTTTAAGTATTAATCCAACCCACAAATAACTCTCCATGACAATGTTTAAGTACTTTCTACAAAAATATAATAAATGTAGGATTACTGTGTTTAGAGAAAATATAAATTATATTTTGCATTTATTTAAAAAAAATAAACCCTTATTTGTGATTTTGTGACAAAGACCAAATTAAATTCCTGACTTGTTTTCATCTTTAATTTGACACTCTTTTTAATTCATCACAACAACAATAAAATCCTTTATTAAAAAGGTGAAAAACTTCTCCATCACCTGGTTCCATAAATTTTCAGACCCTTAAACTAGTACTTTCTAGAAAAGCAGTTATTCAATTTCAGCAATCAGTCTTTTTATATTTTCAGCTGCCATCAAGTCATGATAATCTGGAGAAAAAAAAGATCCTTGTAATCTCCTAGATTTTTGATCATTTGGATTTTGAGGCAATAAGACTGTTCAAAACAAGATATTTACTGTACACAGTGTATGACAAGATACAAACATTTTTGTATGATTTTGACACAGCAAGAAATCAGCATCTGAGCAAATTGGAGGTAAACTTGTAAATATATTTAGAGACAACCACTCTAACGTACTTCATTTTTGATTGAAGTATGTCTCTTTTCTTTTAGCAAATGAAAGAAAAGAGACAAGATATTGGTAAAATTTCCAGACACATTCACATGTCGCATTCACGTGAATGTGACACGTTCATCAGCTCAAACAATTATGCACAAGTATAATTAGCATGGGACTGTCTAGCCATCATGTTGTGCATTAAGGAGGCAGGTTCTGCATTCCAGGGGTGAATATGATTTGGTGTGAATCGTGCGTATCAAGCAGCGAACAAACACAAAAGACCTTGCAGGCAGAAACCAAAAGGATGTCATTATCCATAAAAGTCCTGCACCTACATGGGTTGGAAGCGCACTCGGAAAGAAGGAGGCAATAAGCCCAAAAGCAATCATCAAACATGAGATTACAGTTTTAATAT
Organism: Alfaro cultratus; assembly: GCA_903066825.1. Taxonomy (NCBI): domain Eukaryota; kingdom Metazoa; phylum Chordata; class Actinopteri; order Cyprinodontiformes; family Poeciliidae; genus Alfaro; species Alfaro cultratus. The sequence continues at coordinate 39,028 of CAEFZX010010507.1, forward strand.
CCACTCAGGGAAAAAGACAATAACAAAGACATGAAACCAACATGTAGGTCATTTTGTCCATCTTCAAATTGAGAGGATAAAGTAAGAAGGTTGAAAAGCAATCCCATCTACAACATACAAGAGTGTTAGTGCCAAAATTATAAACTAATTTACAATTTCAAGTACTAGCCAGTTTTGACCCACAACAATCAAAAGCTGAATAAGAATTTTGGGCAACAAACTAAAGTCCTATTTATTGTAGATTTATAACCGCCTAATCTAAATGTGTTGGTTGTGTGACGGTTAACAAACATAACAAATATTTGAGTCCAGTTAACTATGAAGGGTTCTGACATCTGGTCAAGTACTGGCCTGGCCCCAGACTGACTGACCTTAACGTTGACTGACGACTCAAAGCTGAAGTCATTTAGAGAGCTGTCTCCTTCAGGTAAGATAGTGACTGCTCATAACAACTCCACAGAAACCTTCATAATAAAATCCTAAAACTCATTTTAAATTGGTATCACTAGAAAAGATGGATTAATGGATGGATGGATGAAAAAAGGGGGGAAAAATCAAGGCATTTTTTTTAAAACCTACCTCTGTGTGGACAAAAACAACTTTAAGAGATTTCCTACAAACCAAAGTAAATGTGTTGTACTACGTATGTGAGTTTTGAGGCAGTCAGCTAATATGCCTCATAAAACCAAATGAGGCAAAGTAACTGCTATGTCGAAATGATCTCCATGTGAGATCCAGCCTCCAGTCAGAAAAGTCTATTATGTGCAGTTAAATGGTTTTGATAGATTCTTTCTCTATTTCCCCTCATTCCAGAGATTTCAGCAGGTGCAGCTGCACACATGCATGAACAGAAGAGACCTCGTACAAGAACCAGGCACCAACAAAGCTCTGAATAAAACTCTACAGCTTGTTTTACTTCAAATAAAGCAAAACCTACTGTTAAAAAATATATATTGTCATTAAAGGTTGCAATTATACTGGACTCCATCTATCTGTGTGGGTAATTGGGCTCTGTTGTTTCCTTTCTAAACTAAGGTTAACACTATTTTGTTTTTGGCTTGTTTTATGAAGCGTCTGATTTTGTGCCTTTATGGTAACAAAGGCACAAGGGGGATTTCTAAGTGGCAATCTCCCCATTGTGCCACTTAGAAAGTGAATAAACATCAACAGAAAAGAATCTTAGCTTTGCATTTTCATTCCAAGTGTTTTCTTTGCCTGCTAAAACTAAAAAAGCTTTACAAAAATCCAGGTGTCCTTAGAATTTATGGTGAGAAGATCTACATTTACATAAGGGGCTCTTAAGATTAAATGTTGGCTACGTTGTTTCAGTCAGCCCTTGTTGGGTGCTCTATCCTTGACACCTCCAATGTGATATCCTGTGGTGACACTGAAGGAAGATCTAATAAATAATACTCAGCATATCGTTCAAGGCTTCTGAGATGGAAGAGTGTCTCTATATGCCTGCAGTGCAGAGGTGTTTGCCCTTTCTGGGGCAGCTCAGTATTTTGCAATGTATTTCTGCATCTTACTTCAAGTACCTTCTTTCCCTGCAGTTACATCTGCAAGTCATTTGAATTTTGCTTCTATTAACTTTGCACTTGCAGACACTCACATATTTGCTCTTTGTTATTTGCAAAATATCTCAAACTCTATAGTGGATCTGTGAATATTAATTTTCAGGCCTTAAAGACTTACATTTGGATTATTTATGAAATTTCATTGAACCACTTTAACAAATGAATACACTTTAATTTAAAATAGATTATGGTTGTTGTCCTGCTGGAAGTTTAGCCACCATCTGAGTCTCACACCTTTTGGAAACCAATGCTCCAGTCAGAAGCTTGAAAAGCTACCTGTGGAGTTAATTAGCTTTTGTGGTTTTTGTTGAGGCCTGCGCAGAACAGCTGCATTTATTTATACTGACTGAATCCCAGTAAGAGGTATCAATGTACAAAGGGGCCAAAATCAAATCATGCCACAGTTTTAGTTTCTAAAAATATTATAAAAACATATTCCATTTGTTACAACCCCTCCGCAAGACCACTAAGGGTAAATTCTGGCACTGGGTGTAACACAAAAATCAGTAATCTAAACAGTTGATGTCAGTAGCAAAAGAGAGTTTATTTTACAGTTCAGGTAAAACCTCAGTCACAGGAGGTAGAAAACACTGGGAAGCTTTAAGCTTCAGGGTCTCCAAGGCCAAAACAATAAACAAAACACCCCCTTTAAACTATAAAATAAAAACATTAAAAAACACTTTCTAGAGGAGAACTGAAAAAAAGTACAAAACTTGAACTCCCTGGCTAACCACAAAACAGGAGAAAACAGTTAAACAAAATGGCAGAGAACCCCTACCAGCTTCCATTGTGAATAGAAACACTACTTTAGTTAGACACTTGATTCTTCACAATATGCCCACAGCAAAAATATTTAAGTCCCCACAAACAGTCACCAGACAGACAAGATCACTTCAGATCAAGGCCCAGGGAAAAAGGGATCTGACATCTCTGGTATGAAGCTCTTTATGGGGTGGCTAACGAGATCCAACACATTGCACCTGTGGCAACCAGATAGAACTGAAACACAAAGAGAGAGCTCTCCCATGAAGAGAGCCCCTAGAGGTCAGTGACCGTAACACCATTTTCTCACACTTCCCAGTAAAGCACTACTTTTTTATCCAATCCATGAAGCAAAATGACAATTATATTTGAGGTTATAATATAGTCAAATATGGATTGGTTTGATGAGTATGAACAGATTGGCAGAATCCCCTCTAGATGAGTAAGTTTTGTAATCATGTTTTACAACTTGCAGTATTCAATTGAAGGACTAGTTATTAAAACACTCTCTTCTGTAAACTCCATGCTGCTGTATGAACAGCTGTGGAAACGCTGTGGGCAAAAATTACAGCATCTGTTTTCCTTGATACAGTTATCTTAGAAAGAAAGGCCTTGCACTCTGCCAGCAAACCCATCCGACTTGTTATTGTCATTACAACAATGACCCAACCTTAGGTCGAACTATCCAAAGGATGAATGAATCTCTTCCTAAAAGCATTTGCACAAGTTCATTCAATTTCTCATTTAGTCAAGCTGCCATCTGGTGAACTGTTGTTTCCTAGCTGCTACTTGGCGGCTGTGCAGATCACCACCTTCATCTCAGAATCCCAGCTGAATCCTTTGTGCACCTGTAACCCATACATATACCATGGCTTGTTTTTACAGCCTGCTGCGAATAGATGGCATGAGTAGAGGGGATTTCTTCACCTCATTACATGATCTGTTTAAAAACCAGAGAGCAGATGCTCCACTGGGCTGATTAAATGATGGCTGATGTCCTCAGCCAACGTGGCTCATCTCTGATGAGAAGGCACCGGTGCCACTGAGCAACTTCCTGCTCAACTTTCATCATGTGCGGGACAGTTTTAGCAGCTTCACTGCAAAGTGATGGATCAAGCTGTGCAGACCCATCTGTCTGTCAGTGTGGTCCCTCAACCACAAATGTCATTCAAAATAGATTTGAGTCCGACAGGCAAAGGAAGAATTAGTTTTTTTCTGAAAGGGAGTTGTGTCTGCAGGTGCTGTCATATTTTAGCTTATGCAAAATTCATGTACTTCCACACCGGGATTTTGCTGGTTCAAGCAAAAACATAAGACAAGTAACTTCATATTGTAAACTAACTGATACATCTCAATAACATACTGAACTACAGGCTATGTGTTAAAAATATCAGAAAGGCACTTTTAGATTTAATCTTTAAAATATAAAACTAAACAATCTAGACTGTACTTCATATGATGTAAAATATTCTTAGAAAACTGAAACTTTCCAAATTAAATGGCTTACAAGTTTGAATCATTAATAAAAAGATCGGATTTCAACATGCATAGTACAAATCTTTGACAAAAAAATTTTAATTAGAGTTTTGAAAATTTTACTAATCTATTTGTTTGATATATATGACACAATTTTGCCCTTCAGATGACTCAAAGTGCCATCTGTGCATGGATTGGCACCTGATCTAACTTTGGTATTGTCCAGGAAAATACAGAATCACATAAAAATATGTTCTAGATTAAATTAATGTAAAATATTTTATTTTCAGGACTCACTTCAAATCTTTTTAAAGATCAGATTTGCATTGATTTCTTTTGGAAGATTTCATTTGGTGTGCTGGTTTCATCCTTTTATGGATAAAACAATTTGCTGATTTTATTGACTGTCTTGCTCTTGGTTGGGCTAGCTGCCATGTCTGAAATCTATTGGTCATTGATCATAAGCTTATATTTCTTACTGCCAATCAAAATTATTGTCTACACTATCAGCATTCCAGGGTTATGTCCTACAGCAAAACCTTTGGAGAAAATAACCCCAACTAATGGCCATTGTTCAGCAGACAAAATTAAAAACAAACAAAAACAATATTGACTACCAAAAATACAAAAGATTGAAAAACTGCTCTCAGTGGATGGGACGTGTAAGGAAGAATGTATACAAGGCACACAGCAGATGAATCATGGACAAAATAGTGACATCAAACAATCCAGGGGCAGAGTCCTGTGAAAAACGAGCTTCAATAAAGGGACGTGAGAGCAGGAAGAAAATTCAATGTCACCAAGACATTTGAGAGGGGATGTGATGTGTTTGATAAGTGTTTACTCATCTTCTTTAACAGAAGTATTTTTAACTGCTTTTATCTGATTAACATACATACACATTTTTGCATTTAAAGTGATAGAATATCAATGATATGATATTGGTTGGGCATTATAAACATCAGGTTACTAACAAAATAGTAAGAAAATATGTCTTTTGGCCGTAGGGGAAATAAATTACAGAATGTGAAAATCAAATGGTTTAACTTGCAAGGAAATAGAGCCAGAAAAAAATCACTACACAATAAGTTAACACAATGTGTTGCAATTTACAAGGAACTCAAATTACACAAACCTCAAAATGAGAATTTTGTTTTTACTACGTCTATGGGAAGTGAAACATTAGGAGAAACAAATCACTTGTAAAAAAAAATGCTGCAAATTATTTTTATACCAATAAAAACCTTTCGTATCAACATACAAATTTGACTAAATTAATCTATGTTCTTTACGTATACACTTATAGGTCTCTATATACTTTTATACAAAAGTTAAAGCTGCTGAATGTTTATGATTCATCCATCCATTGTATATGAACAGCTGGAGGCTGGTGTCCATCTCCAGCAGTTATTGGGTGAGAGGCAGGGTACACTCTGGACAGTCCACTGCAGAAGAAGCAACCATGCACGCACACACTCATACCAATTTGGTTAATTGGAGAGACCAATAAACCAAATAGTCATAATTTTTGGCTGTGGATGGAAGCCAGGGTGTGCAGAGAGAAACTATGCAAGCACAGGGAGAACATGGAAATCATGCTATCAACTTTTCTACTGTGCAGCCCATTGCCAACACACAAACAAACAAAGTTGGCAATTTTAACTACAAGAGACTGTGCAAATCAATATTATTGTTCGACATAATGAAAAGCTGTGCTGTTTGCTTAAGGTTGTAAATATAAAATTAGCTTACCACTGACAGGCTTCCCAAACAGTAAATGTTTAGGTCAAATCTAAACATCTAAAAAAAAAATTTTAAAGCTATGATCATTCCTAATCATGCTTTGGTTTTTTGTCTTTTTGTTATTTCTTGTGAGTTATATTGCCTTTAGGCTATAAAAGAAAATACAGTTGTATGCGAAAATATAGGGGTTAATCCCCTTGCTCAATAGTGTTTTTAGTAAAACACTACATTTCAGGTTGTGTTAATTTAAAGTAAAGAAAAGAAAGTACTCAGATGAGCCTACATGCCACCCGCAGAGGTGCAGAGTGGTTTACTGATTGCAAAAATCCAACACCACTTTTTTAATTTATATTTTATTCAAAATCAGAGAGGACCACGAAGAAACACAGCTAAGTGCACTATTTTAATCACTTTAGTCATTAAAGCAGCTTTCTCCATCTCTACAGCAAATTGCAGCTTTTGCAGCATTGCAACATGCAGTGCTGTAGAAGCTTTCTTGAAGAAAATCTCATTATTGTTATAAAATGACACCAAGGCAAGTGCTTCCTTGAGGAAATTATTGCCTTTTTAAACGTTTTTTTAATGGACTGACCTCCCCTCTCCTTGCAAAACCTTCTAAGAACATGATGGGAACAAGTTTTAGTGACAAACTCAATTAATCACCCTCTGTCTTCTCCTCAGGCTCAGTATGGAGACTCTACACCTAGCTGCTCACCAACACTTCTTGATGTATGAAATAGAAATGGCTCCCTAAATGTTCAGGCCTTTGTTTATAAACAACCACCATTAGCCATTCATCATGTTAATTGACTCTCTCACTTTGTTGTGCAGATCTTTATTTTTAAACAAACATTTTTCATGTCAGGCTTCAGAAACTTTATTAATATTCTGAGTCTGGCCTGTCATCAGAGCACAGTTATGATGCAGCATTAGATGAACCAAACACTGAAAAAGCAATCACCACACGACTGTTAGCAGGTAATGGGCATCTCATTTAATGCTTTACTAATGTAATAATGTAGATGCACAAAAACACAGCATCTCTACTTTTGCTTTCAGCACTTAGACTTTCAACAAAGTCTAAGTGTTTGAAAGTCTGAAAAAAGCACAAAAAAGATTTACATTACAGTAGATGTTTTGCAGATTTTATTACCTAAAAAAATAAGATGTTTTGCTTTTGTAGATAAGGATATAATCTTAGAAATAATGCATTCTCATTCAAAAATAAATTAGTCAATGGACAGATTTAGATGGCCCTACACTGGATCTGTGGTTCTTTAAATTAGTCTAATTTAGATGACAAAAAAAGTATTAAAACAACTGTGGGCTCTATTTTGAATTAGCACTTATGAAAAATTATGAATTATGTGTATTTTATTGCTTAAAATACTAGGAATATCTTTACACAGCTCAAAAAAGGGGTGTGGAAATATGTGGAACTTTGCAATGGAAAACATATAGGAACCCTGAACAGGAAAGTGCAAGATAAATATGTAAAATTAAACTTTTTAAGCTATCTTCATTGCATTGTGCATTACATTGAAAATGTAGATATCCACCTTCGTTCAGTTCAGAACTTCCAAAAAGCTGCAAAACAGCAGGTCCCAAATAGGGAACTTAAAGTGCAAAAATATAAATTAGCTGTCCTGTTATGTGCTGAAGTAAGTCAGGTCATTTTGTCACTTTGCTAGCTTGACAAAATGTCCCCATTTCATTTCCAAATTAAGATAAAGTGGGAAAGAGTTCTTTTTCTAGAGTACTAAATTCTGAAAGAGCAAAATAACCAACACTTGCCACTGGTTAGATTTGTGATGCATTCTGCATCAGCAGCCAGCATACCTATATAGAAAAAGGTTTTTAATTGAATTAACTTTGTAATTGTTTTATTTTTTTTAAACTTTTTTGTAATCTTCAAATAAAAAAAAAAATACATAAAAGAAAAACAGATTTTTTTTTTTTCTTTTTTAAGTAACAACTTCCATACTGGTGAGTGTTTATAGACCAGATGGGGCAAAATATTGTGCATTCACTGGTCAGAAAAAGTCTGATTTATTTTACTGTCCTGCTGGTCAGAGACAGATCATGAACAGTAAAGCTGAAAATGGTCTGATTCCAATCACTCTACTGATCATTACACTACATGTAATGAAATTGTTTGTAAGAGTTCTGAGTTAAAAATAATAACAATAAAACATTCCTGACTAGAGAAAATATTTGACAAAGAAAAAGTATAACAAGAAACACCTATGAAAACAGATTTCAGAAAACTAAGCTCTTTAATAACCTCCCTGGATCAAAGATGTAAATTATTCTATAAATATAAAAAAACTACCTTCTCACAGATTCCTGGCTGAGATTTGGCCAATCGTTTGGTTAGCTGTACTGAGTTTGATCGATAAAGACTTTCCCCTCTCTGCCTCTGCACTACTGAGCTGATACGATCTGCACTCTCCCATTTGTTCCTGATGTATTCAGAAAGCTGCCGCGCGGAAACGCAGGTGTGACAGGATCACAGCTGTGTGGCTGTGGAAGCAGCTGGACAGATTTACAAAGTGAGAGCCTAAGATGCAACACAGAAAATAACGAAAAAACAAAAGACAGATGTACTTTATTTAAAGACTCGACGTCTCAGTTTCACACCTGGAACGTGAGCGATGATCTAATGTAGCAAACCATTTAAATTTGGCAAGTGTGAATCTCTATTTTGAGGATACTAAGACAGTTTGTATCCTAGTAAATTTGTATATTATTTATTTTAATTTCTGCATAGGAAATTATGGATTTAAATAAAATGCTTGAGCAGAGTATATTAACCACCGATATTGACTCAACATTGTTTGATTTTTCTCATAAACATCCCAAAAAATATATTCTTTCATATTTTTTAATGTTTCTGCTTCATAAAAAAATATTTGTGGGACAAAGATGAATGATTTAAGAAATTGAAACAGACAGATAGGGAATATCAGCCCTTCTCCAGCAAAATAAAAATAAGATAATCCATTAAGGATATGGTCTTGGTGTATTTTTCTTTTACACATTTCTAGTTTGAATTTCACACATCCTGTCTAGCATAGAATCTGAGAAGGAGGAGGGAAAACTGTTATTTTCAGGTTTTAATTTGAGCCCCGTAAAATATTTTTTTAATTGAGCCGTTACTAAGCATGTTTCTGAAACTAAGGTAGGTGAAATGTGCACACAAACTTCCTGAATTTTTAAATATTTATTTCACATCAACAACCAGCAAAACCAAAGAAGTGATAAGCAATCACAGCAAGTAGATTCACACAAATTAAGAAATGTATATGAAAACAGAATAAACAATAAAAAGAACTGAAGTAAAGACAAAATTTCAACATAAATAGTGCACTCTTGTCCAAAGATACTATTTACAATTACAGATAATAATAACTGGATATTTTTACTTGCTTTAAATTGTTGTCAGGATTAAATTCATTCAAATCAGCACCTGATTCATACATACTGTACATGCATACATATCGTATCTTGAAATCTAAATCATGTGATCCTCTGGTCCTGGCATAAACCACAGTTACTCCTTTGTGCAAAACCCTAGAGAAGCTTGTTAGATTGGCTTTGTGTAAAACCATCAAGCTGGAACATGAGACGCGAAGCGTCTTTTATTCTCGGTTCACAGCAAGACTCTGATCCACCTTGTTTTGGATGTGATGTTTGGAGCGTCTTGCTGGCTCCAGCCTTGAATAATTAAAACCTCTAAGTGTGTCAGGACTCATTTGGGACTCAACCCACACGTTTGACCCGTCTGACTGGGTCAGAAAGGACACAATGGTCCACGTTCAGGGAATCATTGTAAAATCTCTGTCTCACCTGGACTGTGAAAGAAAAAGGTTAAGACTTGCACTCACGCTAGCAGTGTCACTCTCACACCTTCACTGAGTGGCAAATGTTCCCACCTACTGCACATGAGTGGAAATTGTTTTAAGTAAAAGGGATGTAAGGGAAAAATTTGAGATCAGAAATTTGGCAGTCCTTTAAGGTTCCACCTACAAAGTAATTAGACCTGACTTCAGTGAAAGAAAACGTTAAAAAGAATATAATTTCCTGAACTGTTCAGTCATCTAGTGCTTAAATACCCATCACTTGTCTATTCAAACATATTTTAAAATCTGAAATGGCTCTGAAATTGTATTCATATGATTGTGTTTGATTAATCAGAGGTTACAAATGAACTTCTGATAAACAGAGTTATGCATTTCCAGTCTGTGGTTGACATGACGTGTCTTCACAATGTTTTATCAAATCTGCTGGTTGTGCTAAATGCAGCTAAAAGAGTTGCAACTACTGCAAATAGAAGGCGGTACGTTCATCCTTCCATTGGTGACGGAACATTTTACAATCTTGAAAATTTTTGTTACAACTAATTTCTTTTTAATTCTATCAAGTAACATTGATATTTAAAACTCTTGTAATTTATTGGAGAAATGAAAGTAGGAGGAACCTCATTTTCATCACAGCACCCGGCATCAAAGGCTGAAAGCTAATTTTTCAGTGAGAGTGATTTGCAATTTGGAAATGAGTCATTTGAACAAATGATCCGAAAATAAAGTGCTTTGGCCCTGACGAACAAAGCTATAGCTAGGGAAAAGCTGGTGGAAGTGTTCAGGAAAAGAACATTTCTCCATTTGTAAATTGAGGCTGTGACACATCATGCTTTGGACTTGAGTTGCAGCCAGAAAGAGATGGGCAACAACTCACTGGCAAGGGAAAGATTGGATGCAAATAAACAACAGCTAATTGTGGAATAAGATCACAAGCCAAGAATAAAATCTGAAGATGAAAAGAAAATGTTCTTTACAAGACAATAATCTTGTTAATAAGTACTAACATTTTGAGAAAGTTTTGCATGACTGCACATTACACCACGTTTTCTATACAAATCAATTCTGTAATGTTGAAAAATAAAAATGTTTGGACCTGCAATCTTTGGTAAGCTTAAAATCAGTCCTATTTCTGCTATCCATTCCACTCAGAAAAATGTATAAAATCCTAGTGTGTTTTTTTTTTTTTCTGTTCGATGGTAAAAAAGTGTAGTGAAATTTTCATAACACCTGGTCCCACTCATAATGATGAGTTAACTTTCTGCTTTCATAATCCTTCCATGTTAAGAGGCCCGTTGATTCAGCAGATGATTGCACTTGAACGACGAAAAGCAGAGACGACTCTGACCCACTCCACCTGATTTAATGCTGCAGCTGGATCAATCCACCGAGCCGTCTGTGGACAGATTCTCTGTGCAATCAGTCGCTCTAAAGTGGTACTCAGCAGAGGTGACCAGAAGCCACAGCAGGAGGTGAAAAGGGGAGGTTCTTCTATTTCACAGATTGGTTTAAAAATGATCTCTCTCCTCCTGAGGCTAGACTATATTTTATTTGCTCCGTGCAGTTGATCTTAAAGTGGACCTCACACTGACACAAGCCTTTGATTACTTTCTTTGAGATAAAGAATATTGTCATCCAAACGTTTGTTTCTTAGCAACATATTCTGACCTTCATTCAAGTAGATATTTTGAACATCAGGAGTTATATTCTGACTCAGCCTTCACAGTGCGCTGTGGTGTACTTTGTGACTTTATGTCTGTCTATTGCAGATTGTCATCTTTAATACTCTGTGAAAAAGTCAGAAATGATGGACAGGATGGTGAGAGAATTAACATTTGTCTGAGTGTATATCAGTGATGCTTTCAAGATGCCTTATTTTAGATCAAAAGTGAAATACAAGATGTTTAAATTCTCATCAGTTTAGTATTTCTAGAAAATATTTACATTTTAAACCGGATCTTTACGTATAAATAGATACAGAATCTTTTTCTTCCTTCATTTAACAATAAATAAGACTAAACTCCCGCTCTTAAAAGCAAGTTAGGAATACCATTTACAAAATGTCAGAAAAAATATATATTATTTTACTTTATAATTTTCTTCCAGTTCTGTTTTTTTACTTACTTTAAGATCAATATGCCTTGTAAAATATGGGAAAGTCCAAATGATGATGTCACCGTTTGGTAAGCTACAGACAGGTAAATTTAAAACCTGAGGTAAATGGATTTAATCAAGGCAGCACTTTAAACGGATTGCTTCTTTGCATGACGTCATGGAAAAATAACATGAAATCAGCCAAACTATCAGAAAAATAATTGTGGACCTCCACATGTCTGGTTCTTCCTTCAGTACAATGTCCAGATGCTTGAATATACCATATTCATCTGTTCACGTGTTTAAATTGAAGTATACACCACATGGGAATGTCATCTGTTCAGGAAAGACTCGGATTCTGTGTCCCACAGATAAACTCGCTTTTAATCCAAAAGACATTTTGGAAATGCTGGCCAACTTCATCTATACAGAAAAAGATCTGTACAGTGGCTGAGAGGCCACTCAGCGGAAGAAGTCATTACTCCAAAAGCAACACATTCATTTTTGGAAAGAAGTCCTTTACAATTTATCAAACATCAAGGAAATTGATGCAAACTTCTGAACAAATATTAAAATTACAATTTCCTCTGTCATTATTTGGGTATTTAGCATTTATAAATAATTGTGTTTATTCCGCTCATAAGATATTTAGACTGATTTGATGTGTGAAAATGAAAAAAAAGGTGGTAATATCTGGTTTCAATTACATTTGGGTTTTTGGGGTGTTTTATATAAATGTAAATATGTTAAATATGAGTAAATATGTATGCAGTTGGCAGCATGTTTTCATACAGACATGAACAATCATGAAATCATTGGGACTCTTGTTTTACTATTGCTAAGTCCTTATTTGGCTGGACTTTCCCACTAATTCTCTTTGCAGAGTTGAACTCAATTTCTACTGCTTGTAATCTCAACAAAATACCACTGTAATCCCACACTGAGGTAATAAAAAAAACTATCCATCGACTGCTCTTCTGTTTTTCCTGAGAACATTTAAAGTGAACACATTGAAGCAATCACAAACCTGGTTTTAGCTGTAAAAAATTAAAAATAAAACACTATCAAAAAGGACTCAGGTGAGTCTCACATGTGTTAATATCAGAATAAGCAGTACACACAGTTGCTCTGAAGTGCAAAAACAAGTTAGTTATTGGTTTAAACCCAAACCTGTAAGCCATTCCAGCTCCAACTGGACAGGATAAAACATGCACAAAGATATCTGAAATATTATTTATGTTAGGATATGTTTAGTAACTGTAAAAGAAAAGCCCCTGCATCTGACATGTGCAAAATATTTTCTACAAACATCAATGTTCATGAATCTGCTTCCACCGGTTCAAATATTACTGACTACGCTTAATTTTCATACTAATGGATAGTCCTTTTCATGTCTTATATTTCACAATGAAGGAAGGTAAGTAAGCAAATAAGAACTTTGACCAAAGCTCATCTTTCATCTACGCGCTCCTAAATAAAAACAGAAAATTACAAAATGCAGGGATGCAACAAGAACCACCAAAAAAAAAAAAATATATATAAATATATATATATATATATATATATATATATATATATATATATATATGCACACTATCATCAGTAATTCCTATAATTTACCAAGCTACTACAGCTACACGTAATGACTTTTCTGTGCCATCAGAAATCCTTGGCTCATTAAAATTATGACATGGAAGTAATATGGTATTGATCATCTTCTTGAAGCCTTCTGCTCCCTTCTCAGCCCAGTTAATTTATTACAGTTTGCTAGTACAGAAAGCTTTATTGATAAATCATAAAAGTGTTCCCAATTAAAATGATTTAGTGATGTATCTGTTTTGTAATTCAACACGACATTATAGAAGGCTTGTGATGTAAATTGTCCCGAGTAAATCAATAATATGGTTTTTACTGCGCAACTCTCCCACCACACACTGACAGTATCATTTCATGTTAGCAAAAACACATTTATTAATTTGATGAAACCAAGTATTTAATTTCAGTAATTAACTACTCAGTTAATGAGGCTTTTGTTTCCAGAGTCTTTTTCTGTTCTCTGTAGCAGTCACTTGAAATTATTGACACCACATCCCACGTTGTTCTTATTCCATTATTTGGTGATTAATCAGTACAATGTTGCAAAACTGAAGTACAATTCTCTAAAGGTCATTCTCTAACATTTTTCCTCCGTTTTGCAGAGAACTTGTGATCTCTCCTTTTAAGACACAGCTTTTTGAAACAAGTTTCTGAGGTATTGAGGTTAGGTAACAGTGGAGCACAGGGAAACATTTCAGTAGGACAATTATTTGTTTTAGATAAACCACTTCAATATATTTTCCACAAATGATCACTTAAAATGATCACTTAAAACTGAGTTTTAGCAACCTATTTACTATAAAACCTATTTTACTAATCCAGTGAAACATTGCTGTATTGATGAGGCTCTCTCACAATTTTTATTTTTTCCAGGGTTCTGTCAGACGCACAAAAAGGCGTCAAGTTAGATATTTTTGCTAAAGTGAATCTCAAAATAAATTTGATCTTAATGTAATTTTGGAGAAAGTGATTTGAAAAACCCTTGCTGTGAAAGTCTTAAAAGTTGACAGCAGGTATTATTGCAGAGACGATCAGATTACACAATCCCAGGGTGTTTGGATCAAAATGTTAGCTGATCGGAATCCAAAGAACCAAAGTCAGGAGATATGGGTTCATGCTGAGCGTTCATCTTTCTTATGGCTAATCGGTACAGCAAGAATGTGTAGAGGCAGCGAGGAAAAGGGATTGGACCAAACAGGATTTAACTCTGGGGTGGGCTTACACTGAAATCTACTCCTTATCATCAATCTGTCATTTGGACAAATCTATCTTCTGTGAACCTCCTTCAACCTGGATGGTGAAAGAGATTCTGACGTCAACCATCCCCCTGCTAGCATGCTCTAACAGGATTTGGAGGCCTACGGAGAGCCAAACTCATCTTTTAGGAGTTACAAGGTCAGATTTTCTAATTTTTTTTTTTCAGTGGTTCTGCAGAAAATGACCTGAACCATGGCATACTAAATAAAAATTTCATAAGCATCTTTACATGCATTCCTAATTTCTTACAATAAAAGTCATGTGAAAGGTATTTTAAGCTTATGGGAGGGGTGAGTAGGGTCTATATTTTTTAATTAAATAACTCCATCATAAACTTGCTGTCCAAGCAACAGTAATAAACACACTTGTAACACCAGCATTGTTCCTTCAAGGTTGCCAGTGTTGCCTGGCCCTTCTTTGTGTGCACACCCAGCCAGTGACAGAGCTTTCCCCCTGTCGTCCTTTATCTCTTCTGCTTGTTTTGGTTTGGGGTGCAGCTCTAATGTTATCAGCAGGAAAGCTGCTTGTAGTCTGGCAGAGTTTGCTCCAGCTTCGCTGGCATCAGTGGGAGAACTTTAAGCCTTGGCAGATTCAGATATCTTGGGCTGACTTTCAAACATTTAGGACCAACATAAATCTCTCTTTATAATTCATCAAACTGGAGGTTTATGTTTCACATTCAGAAACATGGCAAGACATAACCAACTAAGCAGTGGTAAATTATGTTTATTTCACTATTCCTTCTCTGCTGAGCTGCACATCATAAACTGCACAGATGAAACTAACAGAAGCTGGAGAAAAACTTGTAAATTGTGGGAAAAATTATTATGCATTCCCAACATTGTAAAACCGACGTTAACTGCCAGAAAGATAAACTGCTTACGGTTATATTTTTTGCTGTTCCATCTATCCTGTGTCCTTCCTTATGTTCACTTTCATGCTAAATAACATGACCTAATTTTTCACTTTTCTCTAAGAGTTTCGATAGCTTCCAGATTATGTGTCCCCTATAGCCAAACAAATGTTGTCCTGGGCGAATCTCAGTCAAAGCTTGATATCATTTTTTTCTTTGGCAGGCCAATTAAAAGAAATCTCAGTTATGATCATTTGCAAATACCTTTTCTTTTGCCCCAGGGAGCATGTTATTCACTGAGTGCTTGTGTGGAGACAGAAAGCAGTAAAACACCGTTACATTTTTAATTGGCAACAGCTGAGCAACAACCAGTTGCTGCTGTGCAAAAAGGAATACTGCCAATAACAGATCTACTCCCTGAAGAGTAAGATATTGTTCATGAGTAATTCTTAGTATTTTCGCCTTTACATCTTTGATAAAATGGTGTTGAAGAGAAAACTAATTTTCTTGGGCTGAACTAATCAAAACAGGAGATGCAATTGCAAATTAAATGGAAGAGACACAATTAGATTTATAAAAGACAGTTGTTGCATTGCACTCAATGTTTATAGTTCGGCAGCAACTTTCAAACTATTTTGTTAAGGTTACATCACAAAAACTCAGATATATGGTCTTTTTCTGATATGCATTTGGTTTCACTGATTACAACACTCTTCAGGGTAGAAGTTAAACTATCCCCAGTATCACTGTGGTGTTAAAAAGTTTTCCGTTTTATGTCAAACAGAGGGAAATGGGGATTAGCCAAAATCAATGTCTCCATAAGACCTAGAATTTAAGACAAGTTGGAGTGGAGACATTGAAGAGCAAGACATGGAAAACTCACTTAAAGAGGAGGGAAGTTTACACAAGTTTTTATTGTATATTGTATGCATAATTCAATGCATGTGAGACTGAATTCAAAAGGAAAGGACTTGGAGTGCAGCCAAAGACTGGGAATGCATTATTCAGATTTTTGTCTACCACATATTCCAGCGTTAATTATATTGTGACATAGTTCTGCATGACCCTTAGGACAATGGAGAGCTTCCAGTAGCATGTCGGCTAACTTCCTGTCTCACTCTGCTCTGTATGTCCTCCTGGGCAATAAATGGACTCAGCTACTGCAGCTAAGGGTTTTTTGAAGCAGAGTGTGACACAATAGAATAAAGCCAGGAAATATTTGCATCCCATCAGGCTACAGTTGATGGGATAACCTCTTAGTCTCATGCACTGAAATTATAGTTTAGTTTTTGATATTTACTCATCAATAACTCATCAATAAACTATTCAAAAGTAAATCTGCAGGTCAGACCTCCATCAAGTAAAGAAAGCAACAAATACTCTAAAACCATAACAAAAGTCTTCCCACATTGCTACATTTTCAAACTTTCAATATTTTCTCCTTAGTATTTTAATAATTTTTTTTAACTTATTTGACTTAATATTACTTCATGAGGGGTTTTTTTTTCAATATTTTAAAATGAAGCAATTGTTTTTAGTTTCAACACAGTCAAAACTTCATGGCAATTGAAATATTCAGGAGAAGTTGTTTGCAATCTTTCTTATAGAGGCAGAGTAACAAAATTGGTTGATACAGAAATAATTCAGCTAAGTTCAAGAGTTCAGTGCCTCAAGTTATTTAAATCTAACTCATCTGCATAATTCTACCATCAAGTACCCCACTGTGGCATAAATTATTGTTTAGCCATTTAAAATTGCTTGATTACTGAAAACTTTTCTTCCCAGCTTTAAATCTGATGCTCTGATGCCATTTCTGCAAGAAGCTGGGAAGAAGAAGAAAAAATAAATAAAAATAATAATAATAAAAACACCTTCAAGAGCTGCTTTAATAGCTTAAATGTGACAAGAGCTGGGGAAGATAAACTGAAAACACTCTGCTTTCTCCTTTGACCTACCGTGCATGTGTGTGCGTCCCTGATAAGAGTTGTGTTGAAAGGCTGTTCACTCCCACCACGTTGCAAAAGCACCTCTGACGGTATTAACACACCTACGAAGAAATGTCATCGCAGTCAGAAAACACCTCAAAGGAACACTAAATATCTTTTAAAAGGAGAGTAATAAGTGTGGAAAATATTTCCAGCAAACTTAGAATTCCTTGTTCATTTGCACTTTTGCTACAGTATGACGGAAAATAAAACTTATCACCAACCAATTTTCCACAAGGTTGGGTGAAAAAATAGCATAAAGTGTCAAATCTTTCTGCAAGGCTGATTGTTAACCATTAACTGACAACACAAGTGTATTTAAAAATACACTTAGATAGAAAATAAATAGCACTAACTTCACCTTGTAAGAGCACATATTTGGATTAATGTGAAAAATATTTTTCCAACACGTTTTAGGTCAATGAAAGAAAACGTTTTACGAGAGTCCTTGAGGCAGTCCTTGAACACATTTGAATTTTAGGCTCTCGTTTAGATTGTCAGCCCTCGGTGACATCCTGCACACCATCATATGAACATACACATTTAATTCAAGGCTACTGTGAGAATGAAAGCTTTCTGACAGCCTAAATGCTGGAATATGAAAATATGTTAGAAAAAATGTCTTCCCTCCCCGGGTGAAGTAGCAAGGAGATATATTTTCCTCAGAAGTGCAGAGATTTTGGCACAGGTACCTGTATTCCTTTCCTTTGCCTTCAGGGTAGGATTAGTGCATAACAGGATCTAAGTTCTCAAAGCTCCCGTTCTGTAGAGACGATTTAAATCATCCCTTCATACAGGAAGCCTTTCCATGAAGGATGGCTGTTTATTTGGCAAATTTACACTGAGGATGAGAGAATAAGATGGGCTGGTATCTGAGGCAGTGGCAATCAGAAACAGATTTTCTTGTTAATATTCCACTTAGACTCAGCTTTTTATTTTGCACTTCACAACCAGACATGAACTAACTCTTTAACATGTGGCAAATTTGCATCTGATTTATTAAGGTTAAACAGTCTTACTAAATTTACTGGTCCACTTATAGGGATTTTGGTTTTTTACCTTTATTTATACAGTTTGTCATTGAGATCCAAGATATCATTTACAAGAGAAACCTGTTTTGATAAAAACAAAATTACAAACACAAGAATGTTGACTCAATTAAATAAGCCAATAAAATATGAGATAAAAACATATTTCATGAGACTATTTCGCTTGTCTTAAAGGAAAATTAAATAGCCTTGGTATAAAAACATGGACGTCAAAATGTGTGCGGAGCTGAAAGGAGTGGAGGTCGGGTGGACAACCCAAGGTTTAGTGATACAAATTTATTTTTGGCATTCATGGTTTATAACTTAAATAAAGTGAAATTGATCAGAGTACCACTAATATAACTGTAGACTTTTTATGACTGGAGGATGCACTGCAGAGCCAGTCATCATCTGTGATAACGTTCTTGCCAAGGAGTCTTTTCTTCCTCATGCCCTCATGTAGACAGTCTGAAGTTTAAAGCATCAAGGCTGACTGACAGCTTCCAACTCGGACCTTTTCAGATTGATTAACTCCTCTAAACGGCCCTGTCAAAAACTCCTAAAGTGTTCCTTACAATAACTCTTAGTGTGTGAACAATTGATGTTTTCCATTATGGCTTACCTTGCTGTAACAATGCAATGTAGTTTTTCTGTATATATGGAAGGTTTCTACACCTGTGTCATCAGCTTTGCTGGACAGCAGGAAACATTATCAATACTTTTGATCAGGTAAGGAGAGGAGACAAGTATGGGTGTCTCTTTTACACAGGGTTGAATACATAATTTTTTTACTGTTCACTGTGAGATGATTACACTCAGCCAGGAGCGCCTGACATGTTTTTATGAGCTGTTTTTATTACCTTTACCTGTTACTAATTTCATAAAATTTTGACTCCCTCCTCTTTATTAAATGTATTATTTGAACTCTGATAAGGTATTTTTTTTTTCCATTTAAACTGCAGCTTGAGGAACTAAGAACTACTCTCTTTCTCACACCATATGTTCTAAATGCCCCTATTAGAGGTGTAACCACAGCTCTGTTATTACCCGCTGGTTATGCATCCTGATCTCCGCGAGAAATCTGGGAACTGGATTGAACATGGATTGTTTACTTTTTGCTTCTTAGGGGGATGCTCCTTATTACTACCTTAAGAGGGACTGGGTGGCATGTGCATCTCATAGAAATTACAATGAATTACTAGGATAAATGACAGTCCATTGAAGATGTGGTTAGACTGGTCAGCCAGTTCTCTGATGATCAAACAACGCAGGAGAAGCTACCACTGCTGTCACAAGGCAGCCATTTTGGATGGTTACTGGGGTGAAACTCAAATATCCTGTGGTTGTCTGTGTTGAAGTAGGTCTGAAGAAGCCTCTGAAAGAAGACCCTATATTGCTAAGTCACTCTGTTATGAAGCTTATGCTCATAGTTGTCTACTAGCTTCATCATTTTACATAGCATCCTAGCATCCTTCTGTCAAGAATCAGCCATGGCTTCAGTGAAATCTGCTTTTAAAGTCTTTATTAGCTATTTTATGCTCACAATTTATCTTCATATGTTTCATTGTTATTTAGAGCTAAACCACCATCCATTACTGCTGTTTCCACTGACAATTTTAAGAAGTTGCCCGTTTTATTAGCAAACATTTTTTACTTTATTTTATTTTTCTCCTGCTACAAGATTCCAGTATCTTGTCATTATGACTCCATTTTATTAAACTTTTTTTTTTGTTGCATATTTTCTATTTAAATACAACCAGTTTATGAATCTTATGTTTATTTCTGCTGAGACTGCAAAAGATTTTCTCGTTTATTTCCCCACCTGCGCATTTTACACCCACTGAACCCACTTGCCCTCTATCCCACCACTTGCTCACTCTGTTATCGTAGTGACTGGATGATAAATTTTTATCAGTTCTTGTTTGCCCTTCATTCCCCAGCTTAACCCCCTCATTTTCCACTTATTAACATCAGCTAGATAACTTGGTCAATTAAATAAACTGCAAACATTAAGCTGTTGTAATGAGATTGCTTTCAGCAAGACCAAATAATTTGCTGGTGAAACTTGTTAATTTCTGTTTATCTGTATACTTTTAGTCAAATCACAACCAGGTCTGAGGGTATTATAAATCAAACAATAAAATAACTTTGAATTAATTTGTTTAAATCAAAATTAATTCATTTACATTCAGTATAATATAGAAAACAGTCAGGTTCTGCCCAATTAAAATGCAATACCACACAATCAGATTCATCCTAATTAATGAAAATCTGTCTAAATAAACCAGCAAATTGAATCAAATATTTACTTCCATGTTATTCCTTATCCTGAACATGCATGCTGAAACCTGGATAATCAATATATATTAAGAGAAAAGCTCAATTTCTAAATTACAATGTACATTTAGATATGCATTGCAATTTAGCCATTGTTTAGCCTCTTGACAGCTGGGTTGCATCAGCTGGGATTTATACTATCATCAACAGTAAAGTCATTGAAGTTCTAAATACTTTGGAAGAGGTTGTAAAAAAATGCAAAAAACTATATTTATGTATTTTGTGGCATTACTCAAATTATCATCTGATTGGCTTCACAAATTTACTAGCTTAAAGGGAGATGACTAAAATGTAAATTGATTTTCATTTTGACTTTAAGTTTCCAGTTTAGTTTCTGGAGCCTGTCAAACAAAAAAAAATGTCAAAAAAAACAACAAAAAAACCCCCAAATTTGTAGATAAATTCCTTGGACAAAGTCTTTAGCTTTGTTTTTGCTGCAAATTGATTAAGCCATTCAGCATGTTTGCTTGAAATTGCACCACAGTGCAGATTTGATCAATCTCATTAACTGGCATAAATCTGATTCTTTAACATTTAATTTTAATTTTAATTGAATTGAACTGGATCTTTTTTCCATTGTTGTTGGACTTTTACTTTTAAAATAGTGGCATACGTGAATCACACTGGTTGCCGGAAAGCAGGGTGGATGGTTTATGTGCTTAAAAAGAAACTTAGAACAATTATTGCATCTAGAAATGTTCCTTAACATATTTTAATAATTTAACCATAATATGTCCTTAAAACAACATCCAAGCACGACTAAGTAATGTACAGATGTGGTCATCAAATTGACAAAGGTTTTCTATCCGGTTTCAGAAAGCATGCATGTCATTGTATGTTGTCAACATTATTCATACCCCTAGAAGATTTAGATTTAAAGTATTTCTTCTTTACATTGTTTTTACTGGAAGTAATATAATTTCGGAATGGTCCCAACATTAATCTGACAGAGAATCTGTGGAACAAACTAAAGGTAGCGTTATAGAAAGGGGCCCTTTTAATCTATTATGTCAAATTATGTTTGACATGAAAATAAAACTAATCTTTATATTATTTCATCATCTTTTGGCCAATGGTCACTGCCATTTTTATTTTGAACAATGAACCAAAGTACATTCCTTACATTTGTTTGGCCTTATAAGTTATAGTTTTAGGTGCTTTTATGACATGTAATTAGCAATTTGCAATAAATGTTAAATGAGCAATTTACTTCTAAAAATAAATGTATTTTTCAGGCTGCCGCTCTTATTTTCTGTGTTGTGGCTCTGGTGAAATGACTGCAGCAGTTTTATTCCAACTTGCAAATTACCCCCCCTAAATTTCTGAATAGGGTGTGCTTCTCCCTTTTGCTACAGTTTTTCCCTTTCATTAAAATTTCAATTATATTTGCATACAGCACTTTGTAAAAAGCAACCTTCTTCAGCCGTAATCTTGTGGCTCATCCTCCTTGTAAATATATGCTATAAACAAACAACTCTTTGAAGACAGTAATTCGAGTTACAACAACATTTGTTTTTATCTGAGATTAATAAACAATTCTGGAGTTTTATTAACTGCTAGCCATGATGTTGAAAACTACACAAAATAAACACTTAAATAATGTTATGCTTGGTTTTGAATTAATTGATGATCTTACTTTTTGAATTGAATTACTCAAATAATGTTTCAAGGATATTCTAATTTACTGAGATGCATATTTAGCTTACCTTTAGCTGAAAGCAGTATATGTTAAAACTGCCAGGGCAAATACTTGCTCCTTTGGAGATTCAGCAACATTGGAAATTGACTGACTGAAATCCCCATAATATTATGTATATACACTAGTAATTAATAATACTACAACTCACACTTCATGCTCCCAGCAAACTCCACACACTTTGATAGTTGGACTGCTTTACTGAGCAGAGTAGGTGAGTAAACAGGAGCTGGCTTTGAGATCGAAGAACATGGATGTTACACAATAAGTACTACATGTATATTGTAAGGCTTTTGAGAGTTAACTTGTATAAAAATAAAAATATCTGTTGTAAAAAAACAAAAACAGAAGCGCACAGCAGTTTTCTTCTCTCTCCAGCAACCCAGTTTTTCCAATTTTTCTATTCAGGTAAAAAAAAAGAAGAAAATAACGACTTCATTTCTTAATAAATGTTAGTGTGTATGTATGCAAACAGCATTTCTACCGTTCATATTGTGCTTCAGTAAAACTGTGGGGCTCTTTCGCTAAACATATATATCCATACATACATATATATATCTAGATATATATATATATATATATATATTTAAATATATATATAGATATATATATCTAGATATATATATATCTATATATATATATATACACCCACACACATTTAATAGGTCCACCTGCAAACACATTTTATAAAGGCAAATTCCTCCCACTGTGTGCTTCAGTTGTTATTCTAAATAAGTCACATCTTGAAAGCACCGAATGTCTTTTTTCAGGAAAACATCAATAGATGCACAAAAGCAATGTCACCTCATTTACTTTACAGCCTTTAAAAAGGAAATGAGATACTTCTGTGGGCTCATTCATTAGCTTTTAAAGGAATGGAGAGAGATTTTTATTTTTTCATTACTGTCTTCAGTTTTTGTTGTTTTGTTTATTTCCCCCAGCCTGAAACTGTTTTTTTCCCTCTAATTTCAATTAGTGGAAAAACACTAACCTTCACAGGCTTTAAATGTATTGTTGAGAACATACGTTTATGGCATTAAGGACACCTTGAAAAGCCTCTTATCCTCTCCTGCTTTTGCTTTTAGTGCACAGAGTATAAATAACACTGTGACCGTGTTATTCTACAGTTTACAGTCTGCCACGGTGGTGATATGAGATACAATAATGTGATAGAGGTGTTTCCATTAGTCAAGATGCATCTGTGGTGAAAAGCTTGATACACTGAGCCCACTTTACTTAGAGCAGAGAGACAGTCTCATCTGTGCTGCACCTTGACCCTACAGCAAAGGACAATGTGAGATATAAAGTAATCACTCAAATAGATCTGAAACAACAGGGAGAGCCATCATTCTTTCAGTCTGCAGACTTTAAGAGCAGAGTCTGAGCATAATGATTCACTTTCTCTTTTCATTTACAAAAGCTCAGGCTTCAGTACACAACCAGTTTCAGCAACTTTTCAAAGTCACTGCCGTTACAGTCGGCTCATATAGAATGAAGCTGGATCCTAAATGTTCTGGCTGACGGGGCTGCAGTTGTTTTGCTTCCAAGGGGAGAAAAACAAGAGTGGTTGTTTAAAGAATGTGGAGGTGCAAGTAAATGGAAGGAAAGTAAAATATGTACAGGATAGGTGTTCACTTTTATAACATCCTGTGATGGACTCTAGCCAGAGGGAGAAAATAGCACCATCAAGGCATTGTCAAAGAACTCCTGCCAGCTGGCACATGCAAAGCAACAGAGATGGGAAGCAACAAAGTGGAGCAATGTCAACTGAAGCATTTACATACAGGGCTTTATCTGGATGCAGTCTCTATATACGCTCCAGGTTTTGCATTGTCATGCAGGTATTTCTATAAACCCAAATCCATTAGATCAATGAAAGTAGTCAGAAAAACTTTTGGAGAGGCGGCACTGATGAAACAATTATCGTGTATGCACATTATCCATAAATTATGACAACTGACAGGAAAAGTCAATCATTCATAATCTCATTGCAGGGGATTATTCTGCCTTCAGCACATTAACATTATGGACATATAGTCACACTTAATATACCTGAATAAGGGTGAAAAGCTCAATATTTCAGTAATTTAAATAATTTAGAGAACAAGTGATACATAGAATAACTACATGTAGATTAATGTTTCAAGTGTTTAATTTTATATATACAGCTAATTAAAACATGATTAGAGCATTAAATAAGGTCATTAAGTAATAATCCAAAAAAAAGACATTTTTACTACTGAAATGTGGTATTAATGAAAATAATATTTAATACTTGTTTAATGGTTAAAATTTTCAGAAGGTATTTGACAAGCCAGCAAGTGTTCACACTCTTTTGAAAAAAAAAAATATTTATAACCTTTTTGGGGCAATTATTTTCTTGAAAATGTAATTTTTCTTCAAATATTAAATGTTAGGGATAATAACAGTTGTGTATTTTATTAGGTATGCTTTTTATTGTTTTGCTTTCATTTTAATTTAATGACAACCTGGCCACACAAATCAAGTGACGTTAATGGAAGACTTGTGTGAAAACATTCATTAAATTCAGCAAAATCTAATAGAACATGACCCAAGTTTTATTATTCTTTATTAAAACAGACTAGATTTCACTAAAAGAAATAAGAAAACTGTATTTTTTCTCCTATAAGTTATTTTGCAAGGCAAAGCATATCTCCAAAACACTAATGTGCTGGAAGCAGAGAGAAATGATGTGATGTAAAAATAGAATCTCTACAACGTTTAAAGTATCTGGGTCTACCAAAAGTTGTGCAAAATGTGAAGTTGCTGGCAATATGTTTTGAGCTTCTTAATGGCTTAAGCTACAGTGGGATGTGCCTGCCTTTGTTGGTTTGGGTTTGAACAACCTACGGAGGGTAAAAGATCACAGCTCTAAACAATCCCCAAAACCAAAGCAAACATATTTTCTGTTATAGGACGATAACGCAAAAAAATACAAGGTCCTCTGTGGGTCATGCAATTACTGCATTTCACATATTCAGCTCCAATGGTCAGGGATTAAGCATTTCTGTTGAAGTGGGTCCCAAATAATGGATCACATTTTTAGGTGCTTCATTGAAAATGTCTTCATGGACAGGAAATGGCTGAATTGAATCATCAGAAATCTACGGCTGGCTGTCGCCTAAAATATATGATAAAGCAAGGATCACTTCTCTAATTGCACAGCTTCTGATGTTGCTTCAGACCAATCTTCAAACAGATAAGGCTTTTTATAAATATAATTTGCCTTCTGTCAATTTCCAAAAGATCTAATAAAAGCTTTTAAATTCTGATAAATTATTGCACCAATATGTCCCTGACTTAAGCCAGGAGAACCTCCTGAATCCCTTTGAAATAAATGTCTGACCAAAAGAGCTTTTTTTAGTCTGTATGAATCATTAGTAAATCATTAGTGGGTGTAGAGCAATGCTGAAAGTAAAAACAAAAAAAATCTCCCTTTTGCTGTAAAACTGGTTTCTTATTTTCCACACTTTATATTCACCTACTTTCACTCACTGCCATTTATTATTCTGAGTTCAGCATGTACTACAATTTGTTCAAAGATCAGACAGAAGCTAATTCAAGCACAACGCAAGTTATTTTTTAAAAGAAAATTGTGAGTAAACTTTTAGATTCTCAACTTTTTGGATCAAAAGATTTTGGCTTAAATGGCAAAACCTTTCACAGAACAGTATCAGCAGCAAAGAATAATTGGCTGTGACTCAGTTTAGTTCATCTGAAGAAGATATGAAACCGTAACAAAACTGGAACACAATTTTTAAAATGTCAAGGATGAAACGGTTAACAGACTTTGATTTTCACAAACACAGCTTTATTGGTTTGTGCCAAACCAATAAAATTGATCAAAGTATTATTTGAAGCCAAGGAAATATTCAAACATTAATCCTGTTTTTGTGGTGATTATGTGAATTTTCAAATTACCTTGTCGTTTATTCTGTTTATGTTACACTGGTTACAGTACCTTACAAGAGGATCAATAAAAGGACTTTAGTTTACTGTGGTTGCACACTAAATGTTCAAATTTTCCTGTAAGAGAAAAGCTGCAAAGAGCCTGGTCACGAACTGTCATATTGGCATTTTACTAAGATTAGAGATAACACCTAAAGTGCCAGTGGTGATTGTAATAAAAACACAATGTCTTTCTAATTTTGTTTCTTCCTTTTACTTCCTTGAATAAACATATGGTTTAGCAAAGTTTATTACAGAATCATTTTGATGAGAATGTATCCAGCCAAAGTCAAAATCACTGATGGAAATTTTAATATGGTTTGTATTATTATTTGAGTGGGCCTCCTGAACAAAATGTGAGGAACAGAAAATCACTGCAATTACTTACTTGCAGCATTTCATTGTTAACAGACTCCCAACAACAGAGCTCAGATTTGTCAAAAAAGAGAGAAGGCTTTCAACAAATATGAGGCTAATATAGCCATGATCGAACAAGCAGCACCGAGATTTGGGAGACTAAAAGTAAGTGCAATTTTCCCTGACAAAAGCAATTTAAAATTTTCTGCTAAAATATTTGCTTGATTCAATAGAGATGACAGGAAATGCATAATTTCTTTAATTGGAGGTACATACACTGAATAAAAAAATATGTGATTGCCATAATTAACAGTAATTCAGTTGGAAGTCTATACAATCATGACTAGTTCCAAGCAGTCACATCCATGTGAAAAAGTAAAAAATCTTGATCATGAAATGTTTTCTTGTTTAGTTATACAAGAATGCTAAAGCAAAGATGAAGTGACTGTAGCACTGGTTCGTCTTCTGACATAGACATACAAGATTGTATGAGCAAACAGATGGCAGCGTCCCAGGCGACTCGCTGCAGAAGTACTGCAGCTTGTCTGCAACCTGTTTACGGTGGTGCTTCCACAGTGAGACAAATGAGAAGGTGTCACGAAACATTCTTCATGTGGAGACATGATTTTATTGTGCATCTTCTGTTGTACAACTTGCATGTTTCAAGTTTTAAACACTGCACAAAAGTATTTTGTCTTATGAAGGAAGGTGATGACAAAACAGCCTCACTTTGATGTACATGTTTTAATCATTTCAGGGTGAAATGATTAAAACACTTTTGGCTTTAATGGCAAAACCTTTCACAGAACAGGATCAGCAGCAAAGAATAATTGGCTGTGACTCAGATTAGTCCATCTGCAGAAGACATGAAACCGTAACAAAACTGGAACACAATTTTAAAAACGTTTTCAAGGTAAAACGTGAACGAACCTTGGAGGAACCCTCAAACACTGTGGCTGTATAACAATTTAACTGAATGCATTTCAAATAAGTGCTTTGAGTTAGCAAGATCTAACTATGCAGACATCCAAAGGCTATAACATTTCACACCAGCCCTGCAGGGACTTGTCCTTCATTCAGCGCATAATTAAATAGATTCTCACATCAGATGACTCCAGTCTATAATACACTGACAAGCAAGGCAATTTTGTAATCCAAATCAAAAGTGGTTATTTAGAAATTATAGTAATATTGAATAAATAAAGATTATTTAGCATAAAGTTCCACTTATCTGTTCAGCTGTTGTCATGAAAACACAAATTTGTATAATCAGTCTGATCTGAACAATTTATATATTTTTAACTTTGTCCATCCATCCATGTTTGTCGATGCACCTAAATGCAGCACACTGAGACGTGAAGTAGTGTTGATGTAATGATTTAAACAAAAAAACAACACAAGATCCTAACAATACATTATTAATAGTACCTACACAACTGCACAACCATGCAGCCCTTTTAAACTTATTGGGACAGCAGTAGCAGAAGTTCGTCCTGTAATCGGTGGGTTGCCAGTTCGAATCGCTACTTTGTCTACCTCCGTCGTGTCCTTAGGTAGGAAAATTCACCTGCCTTGTCTGCTTGTGGTGGCAGTGCACAGCAGCCTCTGTTCTGTCTGACTGCCCCAGAGTAGATGTGGCCACAATATAGTAGCTTACCACCATCAGTGTGTGGGCGTGTGCATGACTGAATGTAGTGCAGTGTTTCAGGGTTATCTGGACTTGATAAAGTGCTCTATGTGTACAGACCATTTACCATTTTACCATTTATCTGCCTCAGATACCTTTCGGATAAGTATTTTAACCAAAATGATAATGCTAATATAACACCAGGGTCTAAAGTTTTTATTGCCTGGTGATCTTGAAAAGGCGTTCAACCATAGTTTTTAATGTATTTTAGTAAGATTTTTTATGAGATTCAATTCAAGGTGGAAGGAAAAAGATGCAGAGTTTCCAGAACTAAATGAGAACCATTAGATGTCTAAGTAGTGGTGCAGAGTTACTTTCATTTACCAAGACAAAGCTTTGTAGAACAAACGTTCACTGCTTTTTGAGCTGTAGGATCATTAGGTTAAGTCTCTATAAGCTTTGCACATCTGGAGACTAAAATGTTTGTCTATTCTTTTTTTGCAAAATAGCTTAAGCTCAGTCAGACTGATGACAAGCAACTAGACAACAGTTTATATTCTTAGTTGGACTTAGGTCTGGACTTTGAGTGGGACATTCTGACATGAACATGCTTTGATCTAAACAATATTATTGTGTTTCTGGCTGTATTTTTATAGTCATTGTCTTAAGTTTTTTTTTAAGTTGAACTACGGCCTGAATCCCAAGCCTTTTTCTTGTTTAAAAATATTAAATTAAGCTGTAACCACTTGACTGACATGCCATCTTCTCTGAGTGAGTTCATGTTGAGCTGAAGGCTGGGATTTGTTTATACTTTGTTTTTAACTTTAATACATCATATACTTTAAGTGGTAACCTTAAACACTGAAATAAATAATTACATTAAAGACATCCTTCAGGGATAACCTTAGGTACCGGCATTTTCTTTCCACCTGCTTTGAAATGTATATCTTATTTATGTTTTATTTCTTTTTGAGTCTTTTTCCACCACTGTAATCAACTTGTCAGCGTTGGACCTCTTCAGCCAGAACCGTTGTTTATAATCGATAGCCGCTTGGCTGACGTGTCATTTGCTCTGAGTGAGTTCAAAACAACCTGTTGTCTGCAGTTTGATTGTAAGGTTGTTGGGAATGTTAAGTGTAACCGTGTGATTACAGACCAGTAGGTATTTCTTATCACTCTGACCTTCTCTGTGGAGACTGTTTGGTTTTCAAGCTTCATTGCTCCTTTAAGCTGCAAAACCTACATCATTTATTCAATTCAAACACTGCATACCTTCTCTTGATGCTGTAACCTCAGAGAAAAACATCAAGCAACTTAAATTTGGGTTCTGATTAATGTTTCTAATTAATATACATTAGTCAAAATTAAAATGCTTTTTACATGAAAACTACATTTTTCATAGGCTTCAAAAACCCAGAACTCAGTGGAAAATTTAGATTTTTTGTTTATTTTATCACCTTGAGAAAAACGCCGAATAATGGGAATGGTTCTTGATTATAAAAATGTGTAATTATAACAATGAATATCTTTAAGAAAAGTGTTTCTCCTCACAAACCCACTGAATAACTCCACTGAGCATCTTCGAGAGAGAAAATGTAAACACCATACAGAAAGATCCTGCCCTGGGATTTGAACCCTGAACTGTTTTGCTGCAAGGAAACAGTGATATTACCTGCACCACTGTGCAGACAAACATAATGCATTCTAATTATCTGGACAAAGACAAGCAATTTCTGTGGATTTTTTTAATACATAGTCATTGTATAAAACTAGATGATAAAATATAAAGTGTTTTATTTTCCATTACAGAGAATGTACATAGTAAGAGCTTTAGTGGGGTGTATACTGATGCTGTTTTTGATTAAGAGGGATCATAGTCTTTCCACATCCATTTAGAAGACAGCTGTTTATAGATCACAGCAATTATTGAAGAATTATGTAATTAATAGCTAACCAAACAAAATAAATAGCATGTCATACATTATTTACTGCTCACATTAGAGGGGTTTTATTTTCTTTATGATTTATGTCTGAATTTTGCAGCAACCAATCACAATGCTTTGTGCCATGACATTGTTTATTGCAGGTTTATTCTTTAGGCCCCCTTTGAGAGATACTGTATTCCTAAAAACACCCGGCAATTATTTGTGTGCTGTAAAAGTTTATAGTCCAACACCTCCTTAACCACAGACACAAACAGAGCAGCGCATAAAACCACTACGGTGCAAGAAAAGAGCTGTTTTTCTTCAGCATTCAGGATAACTAGACGTATTACGAAAATCCAAAATTTCTAAGCTCACATATTCACACATGGCATGTATCAAGTTAGAGTTAATGATTGTTTGATGGAGGTATCCACCTGGTACTAAGGACACAGAAGCACTGAGGTCTCAGCCACACTGTTAGTGCTGGTCTCTGTGCAGTGACAGACTCCCACTGAGGAGAAAATGAGTCCCTCTCTTTGCGTAGCCACATAACCTCCTCTATCTGAAAACACAGCCGTATCAAATGATCCATCATCCCTTTATCTTCCAAGTGAGGAAATGGCTACCTCTGTAGTAAACACCGAATTGCTCTGCAGTTCTCTGGCTGCACTTCATAAGCTTTCTATTCTTTTGTTCAGGGTTTTGGTCGTTTTAGATGCCATTGTAGAACAACAACAAAGAGTTTGTATGATTTTTATCTTGTTAATTTTCATATGGTCAATTCTCTAACAATATTCAATGATGTAACATCCAAATTAATTCCCTTGTTCTAGTCAACACAGGTTACTGAATATTTGTGGAAAACATATGTGGATATCAATAGATTTTGAATATCTAAGTTTATTTGTTTCAGCAATTCAATTAAAAAAATGACTCACAGCCAATGATTACCCAAAATTCAGTTTCCTTTACTATTATTATGCAAGAGCAATGAAAAATTATTAGAAATATGATAAATATTATATAATCATATGAAAGATTTATGACTTGATAGTGTCCTTCAGACAGTCACTAACAGCCTCCATAAGCATGGTGAGCCAGGAAAGGTCACTGCAAGCTAATCTTGTTTGTTCAGTGCTACATCAAAACAAATTAGTGGAAAGTTCAGTGGAAGGAAAAAATCTTTTAGAAAATGGTAAAAAGCAACAATGACAGCCACAATCAGTGGACTGTAGCTTTAAGGTCAGTGTGTCAATTGAAGACATTGACTACAACTGATTTGGAGAAATACACCACATAACAGAAACTATAATTTATATTTTTATTTGTGTGTGTCTTTGTGGCATTTAAAACAAGTCTACATCAGTATTTGATTAAAAGCGTAGTTTAAAAAATGCACTTTTTTTTTTTATCTCCGAAGAGTTTTTTGCGGCGCTAGTGGCTCGCATTTTTCCACAACAGTAGGCTGACAGGAAGGGGGGAAGGAGAGAGGGAAGACATGCGGCAAAGGTCGCCGGGACCGGGAGTCGAACCCGCGACGTCCGCGTCGAGGACTAAGGCCTCCAAACGTGGGGCGTGCTAACCCCTGCGCCACCACAGCACGCCCCAAGATGCACATTTTCTGTATTTTGATTTTTTGGGGGTTAAAATTTTAGATTTTCAATGTAAATATTTACATATTACTCAGTTTCACATAGTTTCCAACTGCATTTTGTTGACACGTCGTTGGTCACCCTAATGATAACAAATAGACATTTGGTATTATGTTCAACTCTACGGCTTTTATTGATTGCATCATTATTGACCTGATACAATAAAAACAAAAATGTTAGGCAAAACTAACAAAAGATCTAACATTAGCTTTTTCTTTTACAGCACTTTACCCAGTGCTGCTGCTATTAATGAGTCTTAAATTAGCATTTACTGTCATCTATCTAGGGACACCACTGGCACTCAAGCTTAGAATATAACAGAAATATCCTTTATTGCCCCACAGTGGGGAAATCCACTGACTTTTGTTGTAAATGACTGGCAAAAACACCTGAAGCAATGACATGAATATAACTGCCTTTCCAACAGAGCACAGCTCAAAGTAAAGTCTACTTGGCAGTTTGCTCCCACTGCCAAATAATTTTACATCTTGGTCTTATCATCATTGTCTCTCGTTGGGAAGCCCTCAAGTGATTATAGCAGTGCGGCACATGTTGAATAGTAATAGTACGGTAGTCATAGTGTTTGCCTGTACTGTTAACACTATAATCTGAAGACAACCTGCTACTGTGAAGTTGTTTTGGTCATTGTTGTGACTGGAAAGTCGATCTTATTTTTCTGCCTTCCGTTATCTTTGGAATCAGTGCCGACTATGATAGTTAGTTTTCATTCCCATTTGATTACAAGGAGAAAAGCAAAAGTGTTCACACATATTTACACACATAGTAGAGACAAATGTTGTTTCCCACTTTACATATTTTCTGTCTTTGTTTTGTTGTCCCTGTTAAAATTTTGAGATACTGATATTTTAATATCAGAAACATGTTATATGTGAAAATTATTTTTCCAATATTATGAACCATATATTGTTTTCACCGTTGAATACGGTTTCATTTGACGCACTTTAGCTCAATTCCTGACACATTAGAGAAAAAACTTGAATAGTACCTGTCTGACAACACGAAGTAGATTAAAAGACCTCAAAATGCAGCACTTAATGCCTTGATTTAAAGGGCTACAAAATCTCTAAAGCTTTCGGACTTCAGCAAACCACAGTTAGAGAAATTATCCTCAAAAGGAGAAACTATGGAGCAATAATGAACCTTCCCAGAAGTGTCCGACCTGCTAAAATTACCTCAAAGCCACATTGACCGTTCTTCCAGGAGGACACAAAATCTGAAAGCCTGCAGGTCTCACCTACTTCTACATTTATGATTTAATGTCAATAAATAATTGGGTAAAATAACACCCTTTGCAGAGTTCTAGAGTGAAAACAACTGCTGATCAAAACCCAAAACTCCATTTCTAATTAAAACAAGAATGTGATGGCCCTCAAGACTTCTGTGAAAATATTCTATAAACTGACAAGACAATAGAAGACCATAATGCCAACACTGAAACATGGTGGTACTAGTGTAATGGTCTGTGACTTCTTTCATGCTTCGTGACCTCGGCAACTTTTCATAATTGAAGGACCAATAAATTCTGCTCTTCAGCAGTTTCTGGTCACAGCACTATTTAATAAGCAATAGAAGTGATACAGATAACGATGAGACTAAAAATAGTGAAGAGATTAGGGTATTAATTGTGATGGGAAATGGGTTGTAGAGTAACTGCTGACATGTAAGAGAGAGCTGTCATGCTCACGGCCAATCCCTCAGCAGGAGGATCTAGACTGAAAGCCTCAAAGCAGCTGCCTCTCACACAGCAAAAGAGAGGAAAATGGAGCCCAATAAAAGGAACAATACCTTGAAAGAAAGGTTCCACATTGGCACAAAAAGATTACAAAGACTAAGAGTTTGAAGAGAAGATAAAAGCTGGTGACAAAAATCACAGACAGTGAAACTGAACAACTCAGCCGTTTACTTCTGCGAAAAGCTACCGCTCAGCCAAAATCCTCTCCTTTTATCCTGCTCCACATTTATCATCTGTCTTTGAAATGAAGCTTGCCAGGCTCTCCGTACCCCCATCACCATCCATTTCTACCACCAACACCCTGAGACAACTTTTCTCAAATCTCTGGATGCAACAAGGGGAGTGTTTCACACATACAGTACACACACACTGAGCAGTGATTATATAGCTGGGGCTCTGCCATATAAAACCCTGGCCAGCTAAGGATACCCCAGAGGAAAAAGCTTATGAATAGAGACAGAGGCCAAAGAGATCTGGACAGCCACCCACCTGTGCAGGACAAAGATAGGAACAGACCAAATGGTATCCCACTGGCCCCTGCGATCTGCAAATGGACACCCCTCCAAGACGCCATCACAAGATTTCAATTTTTCTTAAACTGCATTAATCTCCTTCACAGGGTGATTTCAGACTCGGCATAAAGGCGACACACGGGCCTTTAGAAGAAGAGGAGTTACAGTCGCGATTTGTGTGTGACAAGGCCGATAACGTTTTAACGCAGTCGAGAGGATTTCAAGATTATGGATTTTTTTTACTGAAGTTGTGAAATTGCCTTTACACTTGGTTGTTATTTCCCATGTTTATGAACATGAATACAGTTTGAGGCATGAATATATTGTCGATAAAATTAAACTATGAGAAAAAGCATTTAGTCTTCCTCTCTTGGGGAAGACTAAATGCTTTCAGTTTTTAATCTTATAGCTACTCACTAAGGAATTTGGAATTTTTTTAAATTTCCTTTATTTAACCAGTTAAACCCCGTTGAGATCTGGATCTCATTTTCAAAAGGGACCTGGGCAGAAGTCTGCAATACACAGCAACCTGGTTACAAAGTAAAACCAATTAATACATATGCACAAGTGTAAAACAATAGAAAAACAATTTAAAAGAAGTGACACTGTTTCATAGAACCGTTCGAAATAAATCCAATGAAATCATTTCCGACATCTTGAGTTCAGACTGGAGTTGATTCCGCGCTGTAGGAGCCAACACTCAGAATGCTTGCTTCCCTTTTTCAGTTCGAACACATGGAACATGCAGAAAAAAAATGTTAGAGCGTAAAGAAGGAAAACTAAAAGATCTATGTAAGAGAGTGCTTAAATATGCTGGTGTTAGGCCGAGTAGAAATGTATAAATCGGGATCATCAGATGGTTGTTTCTCCGTACACTTAAAAGAAGCCATTCAGTTTTTACATACAACTCACATTGGTGTGTAAAACATCTGCTACCGGTTATAAACCTTAAAGCACAATGATACACAGTATTCAATGATTAAAGACATTTGGTCGAAGCATTCATATATAAAACATCTCCATAATCCAGAAGTAGCAGGACTGTTGCTGCTACCAATTTACTTCTAGCTTTGAGAGAGAAACAAGATCCATTTCCATAATAAAACCCAATCTTCATTTTCAATGTTCGTAATAGATTTGCTATGTGATCTTAAAAGAAAGATCTTTATCTAGAATAAAACCAAGATATTTATAATTACTGACAAACTCAATTTGTGCACCTACAGCAGTGGTAAGCAATTGAGGTATTTCTGGTAGTTTTCTAGAGAGTGAAAAAAACTATTGCTTTTGTCTTGTCCACATTCAAAACCAACTTCAGAGTTTGTAAGCGGGTTTGAACTACATTGAAAGCAGACTGCAAATACTGTATTACTTGTGATAGTGATGAAGAATAGCAGTACATTATTAAATCATCTGCATAAAAATGATAAAAAGCATTTGACAAATTGTCACACAAGTTATTTATATAAATAGAGAATAGAAGTGGACCAAGAACTGAGCCTAGTGGTATGCCATTTAAAATAGTGAGAATAGAAGAAGTGTAGCCAGCCAATTGAACTCTCTGGGTTCTGTTTGACAAGTAACAGTACCGTTTTTTTTTTGTTTGTTTGTTTGTTTTTTCTAAAACCAGACTGTACATTTTGTAAAACACAATTAGAATCTAAAAGAATCTTCAACTGATCAGCAACTAAATTGGTCTGTAATTGTAATTGTTTTATTTACTTTGTTTGTTCATACATTCAGCACCATTTAGCAACATTGACCCATTTTAATGTCTTTTTTATAAAAATGTCCAAATCTGAAAAATAAGTGACATCTTTAATAATACTCCATACAAAAGTAGTGTTCAGAAATATCAATGAATGTCTAATTGATCTGAATTCATGTCACAATTTACTTTTAATATTTAGCAAGTTTCTTAAATGTGTTTGGTCTTTTGCAAACAATGCAATAATGATCATTACATGCTAGCTGCTGTTAGCATTTGCACTTCTAAATACTTTAATTACAAATATATGATACTCAACATTTAACAAATCATTCACTGATGGGTATCAAAGTCAGCTGAATCACACTTTCTCCTTACACTCAACTTTCCATTATCATCTTTAGCCACAGCCAAAGCTGTGATCACAAAAATTAACAAATAAGGCTTAAAATGTATAATACAGTGTGTTCTGAATTTGTAAAAATCAAAGGCAGATTTTTTAAAGAAATCTCTGCAACAAACCTTTTGACGATTATAAATAATTTATGATTTATTTCACATTACTTGTCAAGTTCTTGGCAACACTATTCCATCAACTTTGTAAGTCATTTTGGCTTGGATTGATAAAACCAGCGAATGCAGTGTGAAAATTCTGGTCATCATCATCATCATCCTATCACCATCATCATTGCCACCACCATCGTGTTCTAGCTAGGAGTTATCTGTTGCCGCTACAATAACGGGGCGATAAGGATATGATTCACCTGCACACTCAAACTTATTTCTGAGAAATTGATGAGCAAAATCGTCAGTCTACTGAGTGTCTCAGTCCCCTGATGTTCCCAGAAGATTCACCTTGTTCAAATAAATGACAATATTCTAATAATGAGACACAGCAAGCTCATCTTTGCTGCCAGTCATTGGAGAGAAAAGGTGAGAACATCTCCACCTGCGCTGACAAGTTTGAACTTTTCTCACACCTGTCAAGTTCTCAGAAAATTAAACAGACGTCTCTGAGCTGCAATAAAATATATCCTGCTTATCCATCTGTTCCTAGTCACACTTTATTCTGTGACACCCCATCAATAAACAAGACTTTTGTGTCAAAGAGGTGTCTAGTAAACAACAAGGAAATATCTAATTATGACTCTGATATCAGTAAGAAAAAAAAAATCTACCTTTCTGACTGAAATCTCAGAGAAACTATGAACAAAGAGGATAACCAGTGATTCAGGCAGGGATCACAGACAGTTTCTCATGTCTGGCTGTCCTTGTTGTCCAAGGCGGTTGCCTGTGCAGAAACAGACTGTGTTTAACCTCACTAGGCGATCGAATGCTTCTCATTCAGGGCACTTGGAGCAGCTTCTTGTTGCAGAAACAGATCAATAGGAGGAGCATTCCTGCTAATCAAACTCTGATTACTTTCTCAACATTGATAGCAGTAGGCTGTCGTGCCATTCGGTTTCCAAATGGGTGCTTAGTTTACAAAGATTTTTATGATCACAGAAAAAAAAGATGAAAATGAAAACGTTTACAGTTTTCCAAAGGAGTAAATCAAGACAAATGAAGCATATAGGTTGAATCCAAAGTCATTTTTTGGTTGTATTTAGCCAATGTTTTTGTCAGCAGTTTATCTTTGTCTTTTAAACACTTGCTTTACAATTTTTTAAGTATATGTTTCCATAGGTCTTTAGGAATTATTGTACCTGCTATGAAGTGAGGCAGTACTTAATCTGAATGGCTACCAGCATTGCCACATAAGCTTTGTTTTTAACCTACGGTGAAAACTTGTTACTGAACCACAGCTTAATATTTTCACATTGACTGGGAGGATATGTCAAGCATTCAGAGTGCTTATGTACACAACTAATTTAACTAACTTGATCTTATCCTTTTTACTAATTTGTATATAATTTGATGAACTGTAGAACCATTATCAACAGCTGTTACAGTTCTGTTTTCTTTTAATTTGAGGAGTTAAGATTGATGATTTGAGGGCATGCCAGTGCATTCCTTTTTACTGTGGTTTTGAAATCACATTCTCTGCTTTTTACTCATCTGGAGTGAAAACAAAAACAAGACAATCCAGACCACGTCATCTAACTCACTTGCTTGTCAGTAAGATGTGACTTACAATCTGATGTCTCATCAGCGTATGTCATGCATGTGTAACTGAGTATCGGTGTGCTTTATGGATGTCACAATGAGATGATACAGAAGTATTTTCTAGACATTTAAGTGATTTACGATTCTGGGAAAAATGGGTTAAAAATCTGTCAGGATATGTTCTGTCCGCTGTTGTGTTGATTCTGGAGGACTTCACCTCGACAGTGCATCTATCAAGGGGAGAAAGGAAAAATTATTTGTAGAAGTAAAGGAAAGTAAGGCCTTTTAATGTGTTATTGTTGGTTTTAAAGGTGGAATAAAGGAGAAAGATCACTTTTTTTTTGAATGCTTAAAACTGAAAAAATGGAAGTAAATCGATCCAGAAGGCTTGCTCTGTGGGGAATATTCTGCACTATATATTTTACTGTTTCAACATTATTTTTTTGGAACTGTAGAGGGATTTTACAGCCTTTTAGGCTGTTAGAAGCATAAAAGTCTTCTAACAGCCTAAAAGTCTTCTAACAGCCTAAAAGGCTTCTAACAGCCTAAAAGGCTTCTAACAGCCCTCAGTTAAAGGCTCCCCTTTAACTGAGAGGGGAGAAAAAAGACAGGTCTAACCTTTATTTCATATCCAGACTTTTGTTACTATATTAGGCATTAGTTGTAGGTCAGCACTTTCAGCTCTTTTCATATTTTTATACACTATACTGTAGAATCCTGAGTGTTTTCTTCCCCAAAATGACTGCATAAAGTGACACCAACACAGAGTAATGAACAGAAACTGACTAAGCCATGTAAAGAAAATGTTCACCTATATAATCGTCACATTTGACGACTATATAGGATATAATCATCTTTATATGGAAGACAAGTCAAGCTGTGTCCTTTACATTAATAGTTTTGCTGTTGAAGGAGTTCAGCAGCAAAACAAAACCAAAACTTTGCAACTGTCTCATCACATGCAGTTGTGTTGCTTTCTGCATAATCTACAGCAACAACCTAACCAGGAAGGCCGTCTCTCTACATGGAAAATCTTCTGTGATAACATTTCCTTGAACTGTAGTGGAATGAAAATTCCCCTGCTACCAAATATAACTGAACAACAGGACATACTGACCTAAGGCTTACCTTTGTATTCTGACATTTATAATATTTGGCATCAGCTTAGTTCAGGTAATTCTGAACTTCCCCATACATTCTCTACACTGTATATACTGCAGAGCTTTAAAGTGTGCATTGCATTTCACTAAAAAGGTGAGGCTTTGTAAATATTTTAATAGCAAGGTTGTAGGTTTCTGTACTTTCCATAAAAAAAAAAAAATAATTACACCTGCACACTTACTTTAAGTCTCCTTAAAGTAACAGCGACATATTAGGTATTAGATATTGACAAACTCATATGTAGAAAGCATTTACCTATTGGTAGATAAGTGTTATGGCGGCAATTACTGGTGTACATTAAAAAGAAAACATCCACTTTAAAAGAAAATCCTGATCCAAATTAAATTTCTTCCTCTTTTCTCCTAAAGTTGGATTTCAAAAATGTGACAAAGTATTGCGTTGGAGTTCTGATTATGGTGTTTCTAATCGATTCAGCTACTAAACTTAATCTCTGATTTTGGTATACCTAAGATTTGGTGTCATTTAACTCAGTTTCTAAGCTTTGGACTTTATGTGCTGCAAGTATTAAAAATAACTCTCGGCATAGCCTGAAAATAAAACTCTGTACTTATTGGATTATTGAAACCAAGTTTAGCCCAGCAGTTTAAGTGCATTTCACTCTTCACAGTGATGTGTACATTGAAAGAGAGACTGTATTGGCTGTTCCAGCTTCCTGTCTGCCAGCTGCCCTGGACACTTTACCCTGACATTCTGTGACAGCAGTCCCCTACAGAGACCACAATATTGAGATAGTTTCTAAAGTCTCAGATTGAGAACCTGTCAGGGCAAATACCTAATCTTAAATGACACAGATTAGCATCAAGAATAAAAAAGTAATCTGGACATTCCTAACAATAATCACAGCTACTATTAGCAGAGAGATAAAATTTAATCTTTTGAAACATTTAAAGTCATGTGGATCTTTTTTTGCATATTCGCAATAGTTAAAAGTACAGTGGTGTAAATGGGTTTTTTTTAAAAGTTGATGCATATTTAGCAGAAACCACAAGCTCTCATGATAATTTACTGCTTTTATAATAGCTTTTTACTCAAATAGCAGCTTTGTAGTAAGGGTTTTTTTGCACTTCACCAAATGTTAACTCCAAACATGAAACACTAAAAATGCCTTATCTACCATTTCTGAACCTCAATGACTTAAATGCTAGTAGGTGCATTTTGCACCTACATGGCTTGCCTCACATTTTAAGACTGCACAGCTCAGCAGTGTTAAAAGGTGATAGCACCTTGAGCTGTTTCTCTGCAGTCTTCACACATCACATCTCTGACCAGAAATGTTTGATCTGGCATATTAGCTTAGAGTCAGATAAAACTGGCAGGGGGATCTGTTTCCACAAATTATATAATCTGAATCCTTCTCCTTGAACTCAAAACACTTTCACTCCTTTGGTTCACTACTAAGTCCTGTTCTATAATTTCTATACAAGTCAAAAGGGTTTGAGTCTTTCAGCTGCATTGTGTTTGCATGTCTTCTGTGAATGTGTGGCATTTCTACACAGCCTTCGCACGCTTTTTCAGCCTAAGGCATCAGGCAATTCAAAAGGAATAAGGCATGTTAGAAGTAAACAAGGATTTTGAGTCGTCCCTGAAAGCGAATTCTGCCAAAGGAATTGAAACAAAGAGGTAAAAAAAAAAAATAATATTTTTCCTGGGTTTAAAACCATAATGTTTTTATGCTGGCCACAAAATGGAAATATTATTTCAACTCATTATCAGTAAACTCCTGGTATAGTGTGTTTTGGCTTTTAGAAATACAATTTTTAATTCTGTGTACACTGCAGAAAAATGTAAGGAAACATCTGTTTCCTGGCTTACTTAGACCTGAACCTAGTGGAAGGGCATGACCACGGGCTGTCAGGCTCACCTCCAGGAAGATAAAAATTTGTATTTGTCAAAATGAGGCCAAGTCACCGCGCAACCCTCTTTTATCTTAGGTGTGACAAGAAAGAAAAAACAGGATTTATCATTCCACAGAGAGGATTGTAAATGCTAAATTGAGACTAAGATTTAGTTGAATAGTTTTGAGGTTATTGTATGTTTAGAAAATGTTTGACTCCTGTATTTACTCGTTAAATGTTTTTAAAAAGATCAAAATATGCTAATTTTGCAACATCCATGACCTGCATTCAAAAGAAAGAAATGGTGGTTTCATTTAGTTACAAAACATTGCTGCAACACTACAAATTGATTCACTGTTTCTGGTTATTTCACCGTTTTCCATTCAAGTTTTGCATTAAAAAGGGTAGAGTGCCTTCTCTTGTCTGGGCAAGAAGTCCTTCCCCAAGTGGAGGGGTTTCTTAGAGTTTTGTTCACGAATGAGGGAAAAATAAAGTGGGACATTGATGGGTGGATTGGTGCTGCACCTGCAGTGATGTGGGCGCTGCACCGATCTGTAGTGGTGAAGAGATTTACCAGTCAATCTACATTCCTTGATCTACAATTGCGGACGCAGGTAGGTAGATAAAAGAATATGGGAAGAAGCAACATAAATTGTAATTGATGAAAAATAAATGACTCTTACAATCCAATTGAAATCACTGTGTGAGCAATAACAGACTCACACTAAATGCCAAAACATGACTAGTTTGTAGTGAAAATGCCTTTTTTAATCATTACTGCTCAGGCTGATTATACATGTCATAGTAGTTTTAAATTCTGTATCATTATCACAACATTCAAGGGCTGTAATAATAATTTCACAAATGGAGATTTGTTCCCACTCAAAAATGATTCTCAGATAAAGATGTTAGACGGAGCAGAAAATCAGCCCAAAGGCATCTTTTTTTTTTGTCGCAGATCAATCATCTTCCTCTGTTCATGTGCAAAGCAAAAAAGCTTTATGATATAAACTTTAAAAATGCTGATTCATAAATCAGAATTAATCTTCATATATAAAAGGATGCTCTAATCTCTCACAAAGTTAAACTGTGTGGTTTATATTGAAGCAAACAGTGCAAACAAAAGGACATCTTTCTTTTTCATTTCCTTTTCTGGATCGCTGCTGTGCACACACGAATGCAAACATTGATGCCCGTCTCATTTAAAATGTAGCAAGGCAATCCTAGAAGGACTGCTAACATCTGTTTTTGTTAAACTGCAAATAAGCTGTATTGATCTGATGCTGGGGACCTTCCTTTGTAATTTACTGGTGTAGGAAAAAGGGCACCGGGTTTGAGCTTTTAAGGGGGATCACTTGCTCAGTTAGTTAATGTCTCCTTTTTCCCCCATGTTAAATCTGCTGGAATACCTAAGCAGAGAGAATTCAAATGGAAACTGACTCCTCTGCTTTCTCTATAGTCCGGTCAACAGGATCTTCTCAACTATGATTAAAGGGGGATTATTCAAGAACCGAATTGGCTGCAGATGGTTTAGGGGCACAGTAGCTTTATAACCTCACAATTTATACGTATGGATTATCTGAGGTAAGAGTGCCATAAATTACGCATGGGAGCTTTCTTATGCTCTGACCTGGCAATTTCACCTCGGCTGGTGTAATGGGATAGCTTGGGGTTCTGGTGGTTTCAATTAAGGAACGCTGCCGTGATGATGTCATGCTCCTGCCACAGGGCTCATACCTGACCTGACCATTGAGTCTTAGAATTGCTGCTTTGCTGGAGTTAAGTGTTTAGTTGATTAGGTTTGGTTTTGCATTCCTGTATCGATTGTGTCTTCCTTACAGCCTTAAGGGAACTGAAATGGGAAAACATGTCTGGAGCATCATTAGGTCTGGTAGATATTCCTTAGGAATATTTAAATCCAAGTGCACTGATATGAATTCTATTTGGAGTAAATAAGAGTGTCTTAAACTACATTTGTATCAGTTAAAGTCACCTATTATGTATTGTAGGCTGAAATCATATTTATCCTGCCGCCATATTTGCTGCCTTTCTATACAGTGTGCTTCATATTTCTAATCATTTCTAGTCATTTCACCTGTTTCCAGGTATGCATGTTCTCATTGTCTCTATTTTCTGATGTTTCCAGAACTAGTTGTTTAATGAAGCACAAACAATTTCACCTCAATTTGGAAAGCTGATAATCTCATTAAGTATTAAAAAGTTATAGTTGCTGAGATGTAAATACATTTCAGAATTTTTTTTTTTTCCAAAGTAGCTGGACTGACTATATTCACTATCTGATTTATGTACTTATGACCTCCAAACAAATGAACACTAACACATTTTTATCACTAGTTTATCATG
Source organism: Alfaro cultratus (assembly GCA_903066825.1). Classification (NCBI taxonomy): domain Eukaryota; kingdom Metazoa; phylum Chordata; class Actinopteri; order Cyprinodontiformes; family Poeciliidae; genus Alfaro; species Alfaro cultratus. Next base: position 82,282 of record CAEFZX010010507.1, read on the forward strand.
AAACAACCACAGATTCCACAATCTCCTGATATCACGCAACCCCACTGCTAAGTGATCTAAACTCCTTCAATGTTCTTTTGGGCGTATTTCTGGCTCACAGATAATAGTAAAATGCAAAGCATGATGGGAGAGCCACTAATTTCTATAAATGTGTTGTCCACATTGCACTTGATATGGTTTTCGAGTAACTGAGTAAAAAGTTAGACAAGTTCAAGGAAGTCTGCAGATGATCAATTTGTTCTTGCTCATCGAAATAAGCAGTTTCTGGAGAGGTATGGTGGGAATAGGGGAGGTCAGGCATGAAGGACATGTATGAGGTAAATGTTCAGTTATGCCCTCTCTGTTATGCTAGCCTGCAGTCCTGCTGATTTTGTTATTAAGGGCAGACAGACAGATGGGGTACAGTAAGTTGTTTTGTTGGACCTGTGGTAGCCATGGATATGGGTGTTTACTATGGTGTACACAGAGTAACATGCTGGATTTACCTGAAGCACTTCTTCAACAAGGAGAGAATTACCTCAACCAAGAAGAACAAACTTATTTTTATTTTGTATCAGGCTTGAATAGTGTGCAGTTTGCAGATGAGGAAAGGAGTGGGGGGATGAACATACTAGAACTCAAAATACACTCAATTGTTCCAAGATCTCTACAGTTTTATTGAAACCCGTATAATTTGTTCCTCATGTAGTTTCTAGCCCTTACAGGGTGGTTTGGGTCTTTACTGATGAAATATGTGAGTTATAAGTTTTCCTTGGGCAGGATTTAACTATGTTTCTAATCAAGTCCAGGCAGTGATACGTTTCATTATTTTTCACCAACCACCATTTTGCTTTTAGCTTGTCGTATTTTATGTCTAATATTTTATTTGACAAAACCAATTTTCAAAGAGTGCTAAGTGTTTATCGATTGACTCCCCTTGCACATTAATATAATATGTCACAACAGTATGATTTAGTAAAAGACAGTCATAGCTGTGACTCCAGAATTCACTGTTGAAGTATTTCACCAATGATACTATAGGTCTCTTTCCATTTTGATTCTGAATGAAACATTAGCTTAATGAAATGATAAAGTTACGTGTCATTTTTGGTTTGCAAAGGACAGGGGCTGAGAGATTTTTTATTGAGGTGAATATTTAATAAAATGATCAAATGAAAACCAAGGACAAGCTTGTTTACTGAGAGGAATTGCGATGATCATAACATGTTACAGGGAAGAAACTGACAGAACTGAGGAAGGCAATTGAAAGACACCCATGAACCTAAACAAACCAGGATCCTGATATTGTGAAACTTATGCAATGTGAAAGAGCAAATGAACTTAACAGAAACAAAATACAGTGATCTATTTAAAGTTTACATTCACAAGGCTCCATCTAGACATAACAAAAGGGACTAATAATACCATAAATAATGTCGACAAAAGTCTAACACTGCAGAACTAAACCAATGCTGAGAAGCCTTGTGCAAAGCAAGAGGCCTTAGAGAAATGTAAAGAGAGTCCGGGGGCAGAGAACTAATTGAATCAGATCCAATGAAAAGCGCACTACATCCCTCACATGGGCTCTTTGGGCTTTCCATCTACTCTTCTGCACTTTATTAGATCCAGTTGATGCAAATTAAATTATGAAATTCTTGCTCAACAGATTGAAATTGTCCTCACAGGGGGTGTTAACATTTTCTTGAAAGCATCAGTAGGCACCCCTCCATCAGTGACCTCACTCATGGGCGGTTTGCTGTGCGAGTGGCTCCAGAACACATTTTTAGGTTATTGTTTAAACATCAGCGAACAAGGGAGGACAGAAGGCTGGGCTGAGCTATGCTTGTCAGACAGCATTATTAGGGCCTTTGGAAACAGTGCAGGGCTCTGTGTAAACAGCTTTTTCCCAGACGCCAATAACTCCAGAGCCATTATGAGCAGGAAGGAGGTGTCTGTTTTCATTCTGACTGCAGGTTTCTATACAGAAACTTCACAAATGGACAAAAGCTCTCATGTATGCATTTACATGTGCACACACTCATTGAGCCAAGCATGCACACCAACAATCATGGAAAACATACACACACAGACACTGTGTGACAGCACAAATAAAGTAGAGATAACTGCTTCTGTTGCTATGATACCAGCTGTTCTGGCTCCTACGTAAACCAGGGGGACTGGTGACACAGACAGCTGTGAAAAATTAACACAAGCTGTGACAGCAGAGTAAGAGTAACTTTCACCCTAATCTTAAAGGAGAGCACATTTGTTAAGCTTGGTTGCTGTTTCAAAGAAACGATGAGGCTGTTTCACCTTATCTTATAGCTCCAGCAGACACAATTTAAAAGATTTTCTCATTGTTCTGTTCGATTGGTTATAAAGTTTTGATTAAGTAATTTGGCTATTTCTGTATTTAGTCCTCAAAGCCTGAATATTGGCAATGGATGAAACTGAATCGCTAAACATTGTTGGCACTTGTTCAATGAATGCAACTCGCATTTACTTTGTTTTAAATCTAAAAGGTTCAGTTCAGCAACTATTTCCACAACAATTTTAAATAACCTTTCAAAAAGTGTAATGTTCTGAAGATTTCCCTGAAACCAGACTGCTGACACACAACATCTAGAAAAATACAGCTTTTCTACCCACAAGATAGAAATGCAACCAAAAATTAATACAGATTATGTCAGATTTGGACCACCATTTGACCTTCACCATACTGTGAAAGTCTAAAAGCAGTTATAGCAAAGCCTCCATTGAGGGAGAGGAGGTCACAAGAAGTGTCACCCAAGAGCAGAAACCTGGAGACACAACAAACTGGCACCCTACTGTGGCATTTATTAACTCTCTGAGTTCAGACTGAGTCTGGTTGTACTTTGATAAAATGTTGAGTGGTGTCTTGTAACATACACTGTGATTGGAAACTCTAAAGGACTGGCAACATTAAAATAGCTGTATGATCCAGCTAGTCTCAATTTTCTCCTCCTAAATCAGATTTACTTGCATGGGTTAAAAAAAACACAGTAATGTAGCTGTCAAATTATAATTCCAAGGGTCCTGTTTAAATTTGTCTATAACATGCTGTTTGCCCCAAAACAAAAATCACTTCAAACTAATGCAAATGAAATCTGTCCTTTTCATTGGTTTGCTTTCACTTACTTCCACAGTTCCTCCATAGGTTATTTTTGCAACAAAAGTGTTCACTCAATCCTTTTTTCCTGTAACCAACAATCACAAGCCTCTTCAACATATTTCTATAAAAAATGTCTTTTCCTTTATCAAGTAAACAACTACAGGCAGTGAAAGACATCCAGATGGTAACTGACGCACCATCATCCATATATGGAGAGTGTGACTCCAAAGGCACTTTTTGTGTCAGAAAGTCTGTCGGAAAGATGGGTAATAAAATTACTTATGTTAGGGAAAACAATGGTAGAGGCAACTTTGATTCATTTGTTTCATTCTTAAGGATTTACAGGTTTTCTGGATATTAATATTGTGAGATTGGTATTTAAGCTTATATTTTCTTGTACTTTTAAATATTTTAAACGTTTAATATTCTTTTGTGCTCACGATTTTAAAATATGTCAGCCTGTTTCACTCTGCAATAAAGAGAACAGCAACCAACTGCAAGTGTTTAACATTTTTACATTTGCTTCCACAAATGCTGTACAACATCTGCTCAGTCTATTAAGGAGCTCCTCTCAGATGGTGTCAGCAGGTTTTAATCAAAAGTATGTTTATAGAGTGGTATGGTATGGCTCTATGTTTTGTTGTTAATCAGAAGAAAAGGCTGTTTATCGTTATCATCATCATCGTCAATGGTCCATTTACAGGTTGTGCATTTAATGTTACTGCTCATCTTTCAAAATGGCATTAGGTACTGACCGCGTGTCAGAAAAAAAACCCTGGCAATGATTGTACAAAGTATAAGAAGCTATAAAATAGAGACAGGGAAATGAAATGGAGGACAAGGGCTGAGCAAACATTTTTCTGGTGGTAAACAGTTTAATGTTTATTTGGTTGTCTGTAATAAGGTTAAGAAGATACATAGCTTGTTGGATTTCTACTGAAATTTATGTTGAATGTTTTTTCTTGACCATTTGCAATTCAACATATTTTTTACAGTTAATGTACTATGAGATCCAAAGTAGCCATAATCAACACAAAAGCAAGATTCTTGCATGATCAAAAAAGTGCACAAGAGAGAAACCAGCACTGTGGATGACCTACAGCAATCTCATCTCTGTTTATTCTGGTATGTTTTACAAACATACCAGAATAAACAGAGATGTCTGTAAAACATATCAGGTTGTTTTACAATAAAAAACAACGTGGTATGTTTTTTACATTAAAAAACATTATTTTTTTTAATGTTTTAATATTTCTCGTGCTGAAACGCAACTGTCTTATGTTTTAAAAGCATAGTTAAGTGTAAAAATCAGGTACTCCTTAATGAGGGATTATTTTTTTCCTTGAACAGTAGCAACCAAATTAAAGGTGATATTTTTCTATTAAAAAAGAAGTTAGAGTTTGCTGCTGCAATAAAAAAAAAGTTCAAATGTTTTTTAAATAGCTTTGTTACATGTGCCAAAAATAATTTAAAAAAGAGTCAAAAGAAACTGACAAAGTGAGAGCTTGACAGCTAAATATGAAAAAAGATCAGAAAACTTTTCATAACCTTAAATTTAACTTGAACTTTGTCTTGGCCTTATTGCACAAAACTGCTTTCGGTACTTTTTCTTATCAAGACAGGCTGACAAGAGTCAACTGTAAAAAAAAAAGAAAGAAAAAAACAACACTACTCAGGGCAATCTCTTGTTACTGACCTAAGTTTTGAAATAAAACTTCACGTCTATTTTTCATGCCCGTGGATTTAATAGCCATGTATTCCACATTTGAGTTTTTCAATTGAGCTTATTTTTTAATGTTTTATATCTGAACTTTGATTTGTATGTTATGCAATCGGTGGTCTAAATCTTTACGCCACTAGCTGCATCCTACCAAGTACACAGGATCAAAGTTTTCATATAACACCTACTTCATGATGATTATAACATCTCTGTTATGATGATATATTCTTTTCAGCATTTGTACAGATAAAGAATAACAAATGAAGAACACACTCGCCGTTTTCATAGGTACACCTTGTCTAGACTGAATTTTGGAAAACAATGAGCAGTGAAGAAACGTTTTCACAGTTTGGTCCATATAGACATGACAGCATCGTGCAGTTACTGCATATTTGTCAGTAAATCTCCCTTTTCATCACATTCCAATGATCCTCTATTTGATTGAGTTCTGGTGACTATTGAAGCCTTTGAAGTCTATGTGGCGTCATGTTGAGAAAGCCAATCTGGGATTATCTGAGCTTTATTCAGATAATGTTGTCATGAGGGGATGGACATGACCAGCAGCAGTACTTATTTAGGCTGTAGTGGTGTTAAAATGGTACTCGGTATTACCAAGGGGCCAACAACTATACCACCACTGGCACCAATGACAGCCCAGGGCTGGCATTTCTAAATGGTGCTTAGCTCTGTGTGAGTGGACATGCTTCATTTATTTTCTCTGTTCTATTTTATTAGTGTTTTATCCCTTTCATGTATCATAAATTTGTACAGCTTTGGGCAAAAAGTATTTAAATGTTCTACATAGATAAATTGAACTTGGTTGTAAAGAATCCTTTGCACTACGATTACCTTTCCATTATCTAAAATCATTATGCTTTTTTTCCTCTTGCCTGACTTGAAGTAGGCCTTTTTGTCCACAGAACTACAATTCATATTTTTTATATTTTTCAAACCAGCACACCTGCCACTAGTGGCAGAAACTGCAGTCAATGTTTCTTCTCCATCCTGATTCTCAGTTTGAACCTCAAATACTTTTCACTATATGTAGAAACCTGAATCTACATATTCAGGTGTCTGTGTGATTTGCTGATTTTCTATTAATGTTAAACAATTTCATTGGTGTGCCTAATAACGAAGTTAGTGAAAGTGTATGATAGTTTATAGAGCTCATATTACTGCCACTATATTGAAAAGCAATTTAAACATTTCGACTGGATGGCAAAATAAGATGCACATAATTACAACTGTTATGTTCAAAGAACTTTCTTTCACTTGTGAGTGAACTTTAAATTTAAGCACTTATAGTTACTTACCAGTAAAGTTTCAATGCCCCGATACATTAAACTATTGCATGCCTGGGTGACTGCTCTCACCCCTGTCCCCTAGCTTCACTCCTACATTTAAGGACTGTTATTGAGCAATTACTGACATTGATTTTCTCTCGTTTCTCAGCACACCTCTGTATGACAGCTGGCCTCAGTGGACTCCTAAGACCTGCCCTCTGCAGCCACAGTTTGCTCACAGATTTGGCCAATTTACAGCAGCAATCTGGCCCTTAATCATCATGCTTTACTGTAAAACTGATGTCACTTTTTAAGTACACATTTAAATCCTAGGGACATTGACAGAGATGATACTGAACTTATCTGTAAAATTCAAACCAGTCCAAATGGCATCACATCAGACACAAAAGAATAAATTAATTCAGAAAAGTGTCACATTCAGCTGTTCCGGTCTCTCTTAAATTTTGAATGCTAAATTGACATTTGTGTGACAATGAAGTGCAATAATCCATCCCTGCAGATTTCCGTATGCTGTGATGGACAAAAACATGCAGTATGAAATTTTAGATATCTTTTGAGACTTGACAGTAAGCTTCCACAGATGTAAGTTCTCATTTAAAATACTAAATATCCAGTCACTACTGTAGATATTGACATCAGAAGCAGCAGTCACAGTATAAAAAAATTTACCTTTTCACATTCTGTTGTATTCTTGGCATTGCCATAAGACTTTACACGGCCACTCCTACATCTTTCCATGTTGTTGTATTTTTGACACAGATAAAACATTGTGAATGTTGTAAACACCCCATCCAGGCAGGTAGGCCACCACCTAGTGAGCTACCAAACTTCAAACATGAGGAAAATACCATGCAATTAACAGCCTGAGCTGGGAGCCATTTGCACAGAGAGATGTAAAACTGCTTGATACCGTTGCTTAGAGTTGGGGGAGGTATAACAAAGCAACATCTTTCACTGTGTGAATGTTTGATTTAACCATTAAATCCATTTAGATACCAAGCGCTATTCAACCCGTGATCTGAATAGTACGGCACAACATGGCAGTCCACTTGGATGTCAGACAGGCAACCAAAAGGCCCATAGTAACTTTGAAGCAGCTACAGAACTATGCAGCTCAGGAGGGGGATCTGCTGTTGACATGGCAACAATAAGTCAGTTAACATGGCCTTTTTAATGAGATGGGGCACAACTAAAAGTCCTCTGGTTGAATTACATTGAAAGCGATATGAATTTATAAAACTCACACTGTACATGACCCTGAACACACCATGCATTGTGAAGCAACGCAGTGTAAGAATTTGTGGCATTTGATTCTTTAGCAGAGACTCAAAAGAGAATTAAGAAAATTTAGCCAGCACTTACCAACCAAATTAAATGTGTTTTCCTACTAATGCAGGTATTAATTTTTATTTGTAAAGTCAATTTGTTTCAGCTCATGAATTTATTTTTTTGGCTTTGTCACCAAACTCATTAAATTAATCTTATGAAAGCTTAGAGAATACAGTTATATTTCAAGTACTGTATGAAGAAAACTTGTGCTGTCACTTTGTGTCTGCTTTAGTTGCTTAGAGTGTACTGTGTTAGAATTAAAGCTTCCTTAACTCCATTTGTTTTTTAGATTTTCTGCATTTGTGTCAGAGAAAAATGATTAGAAAACTGTCGAATGTTAATCTTGCACCAACTTTCTGGACCTCTAAGTTGCAACACTGTTTGTGCAACATTTTGTTTTTCACAGGCTGAGAGAAAAGCTGCCTGTTTATTGGTTTTAAAATTAAAAATCGTTATTTTATTCCAGGCAGCACATGCAGCAGAGCAGAAACACCAGAAGCAGAACAATATAGACAGGTGCATTAATGTTGGTTATCAGGGTAAATTGGTTATACTGGATTTGACTAAAACCTCCTGCAGCCTACTCAGTTTGTATTTAGGGGGTCTACATAAGAGACAAACCTGAAGTGTCTGAAATGAAGATCTGATTCAAATGTTTACATTTTCTTTCTTGTATTAAGTATTAAATAATGGAAACGCTAGATATTGAGGTACATAGTTTGAAAGAGACTTTGATTTTAGATTACTTAATGCTTGCTGTTTTCAAGCTTTTTTAAAATAAAATTTGTTATGCCTTTTGATCTCAGCTGGATGCATTTACTTTAATAAAACAGCTTTAAAAAGACTAAAGCAGTAGAAGCAGGATAATGTAGTGCTGATGTGGTTTGTATTTTCCTAAGAGAAAGGTATATTTTACATGATAATTTCTCTTTGAAGTTTTACAACATCTACTTAGCTTCACAGACAGGTCTGGCTGTGATTCAAGCATTTAAATATGAACTGAAAATAACTATAAATACCCTGCCGCTATGCTTTTTATCTGTCTAAAGTTTTTGTTTGTTTGTTCCTCTGTGAAAATTAGTCTATTTGGATCTTACCTTCATTTTGTTTTAGTTTATCTGAGACTATGTTATGTTTAAAGCAAAATGTGTCATTATGGCTTATATTGCTAAATAAAACATCAGGTTTTCTCCTGTGAAAACTCAAAGCTTCCATCACGAAACCTTTAATTAGAGCAGCACTTTCTGGCAGATTGGTCTAACTTTTGGCAGCTTGTTTAATTTCATGAACTCACAACACAGAACATCTTGGTGTGAATTTAAAAAAACATGTCGCTGTTTTTCAAAACCCTTCCTCGAGCAGATCCAAGCACTTGCTTTTACTAAATTCCCTTTTTTCTTTCCGGAGGAGAGTTTAAAATGTCCTCAAGTGGATTTATCCAAAAAAATAAAACATTTTCCACACGAAATAGCCGCTAATCCCTCTTTTCATATCCTTGAAAACTTACTTTTAAGTGGAAAAAGGCTGGCTGATTCATGACTCTGAGTAAACCTTGGTCTGACTTTGAGTGGAGGGAGAAGCATAAGTACCATACCAGTGAGAAATGAAAGAAGATGAAAAGGAGCAAACACACACAGCAAAACCACCACTCGCTTTCACAAACACACGCAGCATCTAGGTCTCTCTCTGAGCTGCGGAAAAAGGTAACGGCTGCTTACAATATAGTAAAATACACCAACTGTAGCTCCATAAGAAGTTTTTCCACTAATCCCCTGAGTTGCACTTCTTTGAGTGGGAAACTAAATATCTGTGTCTGAGGCCTGTCACACAGCTCCACATCCCAGCATGATCAAAACCCCCTTTGGCAAGCTTTTGCATTGTCTGAGACAAGGGCCTCCTTTGAGAGCAGTAAGTGAAAGAGGTGGGCCGATGGCGGCTGTGCAGAGGGGGCAAAGAAGTAGGAAGCAAGGTTAATCCCACGCTGTCATTATCCTCACTCCAGAGCAGCAGTCTGCCAGCATCCTGGTAATGAAGGCCACGTACGAGGATTTACACCTGGCCCGGACGGCGTCTTCCCCAGTAATTACACACACAGAGCCTGCTTTTACCTTTAGTGTATACCGCAGGCTAAAAATAGTCATCTCTAGTTGCTCTGCACATCTGTAAATGTGCAGAAAAAGCAGCATCCGCAGCACTTCAGCCTCTCCTTGATAATGATGTTTACCATTACCAAACAACAGCTTCCAATTCCTCCCAGTACAGAAATGCCTGCAAAATGAAGGGGCTGATTTCACAATCTATTTGTTTAATTGGTTAAGATTTCCCTAAGGGGATGAAACTATAATGAAGATACTATTACCTGACAGAACAACATAAATCTCACAAGTGACACAGCTCTGTCATTAAATCTTTAAATCCATCTTAATTTTACGACTGAAAAATTACCCTTTGGAATGGCAGGAAAGAAGCAATTGTGTTAATCCTTTAAATGTCTTGTCATAAAAAAAAAATAAGATAAATTTAGAAGAAAATATTTGGGTGGATTGTGCCAGGAAAGTCTCCCTGTAGACTACAGCGCTCATGTTTTAACATACATAAAAGAAAATTGGCAGGGATCAGTGAGTATCTGCTGTGCCCAGCTCTCAGCTGCGTCTGTTCACATGGGAGCCTTTATGACTCGTTATGAAACGCTCCAGTTTCCCATGAAGCGCCACTGATGTCTCCCGTGTTTCCGTCAGAGAACATGTCCCAGCAAAACGAGTGAACCCAAACCTTTCCCCTCTCCCATCCTCTTGCTTCATCTTACAATAAGTGCAGGGTTTCCCACATTATGTACAATGAAAGCTTTTAAACCATGTTGCAAAACATTATGACTGATTATGACTGAATAGGTTGGGCTCACTTCCTTGCTTTGTTACTTTCACTAAGGAGGAGCAGACAAGTAACCTCTTTCTCACCGTCTCATATGAAATCAGGGCAAACATTGTCTATTTTATCTCAGTAAAATTTAGCAAAATTTCATAATACAAAAAGGAGAAAATGTTCTTGAGAACATAATATATTTTGTTTAAAGTTAGAAGTCAACATACAAGTTTACATACAATGACATGGTTATGCCTTAAAATAATTTGGGGAAAATCCAGATTAAGATGATTTTGCTCTGTAAGTTTCTGAAAGGTTGATTCATAACATCTGAGTTAATTGAGTGACAGTGACAAATCAGTCATAATATCAGGTACAGTTTTGCACATTTATAACACTTTTGATAAAATAAAACAAGGCTCTTTTAAAAGCTCTTGCATTTCATACATTTGAAACTGATGAAAGAAGAGAGTTCTTTGTTTTCATTACACGTAAAAGTCTGTCCAGCATTCCTGTTGCATAGTGGAAAAGCAAAACAACCTCTTAAAGCTCTAAAAGCAATTACAATTTTAATAGCGTTCTATTAAAATTGTGTGAAGTGTGGCTAAAAAAAAGTTAGATACTGCAGCATTTCTAAATAAACATAAAATGGTTATTTCAGACTTATTTTTAGTTACGGGAACAATTCAGTGTTTTAACCATATGGAACAGTTCAGTGTAAGAGTCGCTGCCCTATTTTAAACTAATTGTAGTTTGGTTAGATGTTTTTCTGAATCACTAGACCATATCCTGGAGAAATATTGCAAGTGACACTTCATACATTAGATGCCATTATAAAGAAAGAACATTACACGGAAATATTAAATGTTCAATCTTGGACCAACAAAACTGTTTCACTTAGTTAAACCGGTTCTGTGTAACTTAAGAGTGGGGGCTACTTACCCAGGGGCCCAAAAAAAGCTAGGACTGCATCTGACTAAATTATACAGTTCAAAAGACAATTCTACCAAGTACTGAAAAAATTGTCAACTTTGAATTTGAAAAACGATTTAAAAAATCTTTACAAAGTTTATCATTATCTTTTGTCAAACAGGTTCTGTAATCTCAACTAATCTAAAGCAGGCGACGTTTTGTCTGTCAACTTTTTTTTTAAATATATGCAATTACCAGCTTTTAGCAGTATTTGCAACATAGACATTACAAAAGTATGATTTGTTGCACAATTACTGCTTTGGTTGGTTTTTGGAAACAAGTACTTTTAATTATACAAACATGCTTTCTCCTCAAGTTTTTTCCTCAATAGCTCCACCCACTGAGCCTCAAATGTGGTTTGATTATTTTTTGGAACAGATGCAGACATCTGTTTGACTGTATTGTGTGGTCATTGAAATTACGTCAATTACATCAGTTTCCCAGCGTAAATATATCTAAGTATTACATTTGTAGTGCAAACTAGGAAGTTGTGTTTACCAGAAACACTTTCTAACCTGAACCAGGCTGGTAAAGTTGTTGTTTTTAAGGGAAATGCAGCTTCTACTTTCAGCAGAAACCTAAACATGAACAGTGAATCTAAATGTTTCAACTTGGCTACATGACAAATCTCTGTACCACAATACAGACCATGTTTTCCAAAGCTGGAAAGCATGTTTCCAGCTTTGCAGAGAGCTTCTTTGTTGTGGCTATCTACAAGAAGAAAGAGAAGTACAGGCAAACATTTTCTGCACTCATAAGTTAAATTGTTGGGTGCTGGTTCAATCCTAAATAGGGTGAAGAGAGAAACATCTGTTGTTTTTTTCTATTGCAAAAATTTAAGTGAATGAAAAAAACAATGTGCAGTATGATAACGTTTATTTATGCAACTTAGTATCTTTAGCATGCTACAAAAGAATTGTTAAGGTACATTTCAGAGTCACTTTTTTACAACATTGATGCAAGTGGCTGCAGTGAAATGTCACAACAGGGAAATTTGCCTTTCCCTGCTATTGTATTTTGTAAAAACATTTGTAGTCTGGAGGCTTGCCCAACGTAACTGCCTAAACTCACAGCCCCCATTGATCAAAATGGACTGTGCTGCAGTTCCAAGGCTCCCAAACCGCAGAATATGTAGGTCAGCAATTGACTATATGCTAAAGAAAGAAAACAACATCCTTGCACATTATAATCCAAGAAATAAGAAAAGCACAATGTATTACACTGTTATGCATGACGAACTACACTGAGGGTGCAGGAACACTCACACTGGCTGCTGTGAGGGCAATAAATGGTCTTCTGAAACACTTAAAATTCCTGCAAAACCACTCAGGCCTCAATCATTCCCATTGCATTTCATTTTGAATGTGCTTAATCTTAAATGACAAAATCATGGACAAAACTAATAACTGGGATACTCCAAACATCTTACCGGATGTAAGATGTTTGCATTTAAACCATAATTTTTGGTTTAAATGCAATATATATATATATATATATATATATATATATATATATATATATCTAGAGAGAGAGAGAGAGAGAGAGAGAGAGAGAGAGAGTGTGTGAGAGAGAGAGAGAGAGTGAGTGTGAGAGAGAGAGAGAGAGGGTGTGGGGGTGAG
>CAEFZX010010508.1:0-20608 GCA_903066825.1 Alfaro cultratus
GGTCCCGGGAATCATGGTGTTGAACGCAGAAGTGAAGTCCACAAAGAGCAAACGGACATAGGAGTTCTTCTGCTCCATAACGGATATGTGGTCGGAGAGACCGAGGTGGGGGCGCGCACAGCTCTGTATGCGTCTTCCCGGCTGGTGTAAACGTGGTCGAGGGTGTTGCTCCCCCGCGTTGGGATGTTCACATGCTGGTGAAACCTCGGCAGGATGTCGGTCAGGTTTACGTGGTTAAAGTCCCCAGCCACCACATAAAACGCCTCCGGATGCTTGTTCTGAAGTGAGCTGATGTTGTTGTATAGCTCCTGCAGTGCGATGTTAACATTGGCATCCGGCGCTATGGTTATGAAGTTATGAAATTAGCAAATCTGCTGCCATTTTACTCATTAAGCCCTAATAATATTTAATTTATTTAACCTCTAGAACAACTTGGCTGCAGACTGATTTATAGATCAGAAAAGCTCAAAGGGGTTAAACTCTGTATATTTTTTTTATGTTAGCACCTCTGAGATCTAGAATTGTAAAACTGGGGATATCAAGGCAAAGAAAACTCAGTAGCTGCTGGTAGGGGCCCTCCAGACATTCAGGGGCCCCTAGAAATGGTTGAATTGTAACACAGACCATAGATCTAAATCTGTAGCATCATTTATAGAGAATGACAATGTTATTAAATTTTATTTAATGCATTCAGCTGAGAAATTTTTTTGCACATTTAGGATTTAATTAGGAAGTTTACTTTGTAAAAGATTAAAGAATCATCTTAATAGTTTGATTGTTGTGGTGATTTGTATCTGAAAAAACTGCAAGCATCCGTTCAAAGATGTGGCGTCTCTTATTATCGCTCAGCTTACAATTCTTGTTGCAACAAAACTAAATGATCAGCAAACATCACATATATAACTCCTCTTTGTATTAGCAAATTGCTAAGCTGTTGAACTACAGCAAAAAACTACAGAGAAAAAACTTGTTCTGCCCCACTCTAGAAAGTTCCAACACATTCAGGCTCTAATAGGTTGTCGTTGACGATGATTGACAGGCAGACCAGCCAATTACAGTCCAGCGAAGCCTCCAAGGCACAGTATTTTCCACAGCTACAATATGGTGTAATCTTTGTGTTTGAATTGGGTTTGTTCACAAATACATCACAGCAAATAGCCAATAATCAGTGATTGATTTTAAACTCGGCCAATAAACCTGGTCTCCCTCTCACAGACTTCACCTTATCGATATTGTTTATTTATTTTGTGAACTCTAAATGCAATTGGCCGAATCTTCCTTTAACACTGGAGGTTCTGCAATAACTCCAGTGTTTTAACCTGCCTGGTAGAAACGTTAAGGAGAAGCAGAGCAAACAGTCAGCAGGTGGTACCAGGTGGTACCAGGGCTTTGAGCTGCATCGCAACTCGCGGTGACAGTCGCAGTACCGTGTCTTATATCAGGATATCTGATATAAAGACAGACATTCTTCATATCTATCGGTAGGACCGACTCAGACTGCCTGTAGCGAACCGGGCCTTTAGTAGAATGATGAAGTTAAAGTCAGAAGTTTTCTCTGCAGCCGAAGCATTTCTGTGTTTAGGGGCGAGGCGGGTTTTTATGCTATTGCAAGGACAATTATGAAAATAGAAATAGAAACAGTTTCTCTAACGTCAACATCAGACCTACGTTTTATTCACAAACCAGTGTACTGTATTTGGTTTGTGAATAAAAATATTCTTGCCCATAATTTGATAGCTAGAGGCACAGATCCACCCCCCTCCTCCTCACCATGGACCAGGAGTCTGAACAGCATGGAGGCAGAAACTGAGTCATTAGACTGAGGGCAGTCAGACTTTATTTTCCTAAATTATTATATTTAGCTAAATATTATTGCTGAAGGGAACAAGCAGGCCCTCTAACATACAGATAAAAAAAATTAAAAAAAAATTTTGGAAAAAAAGAAAAAAAAACTCAAAAGGGCACTAGAGGCATCAAGGATAAAAGGGGGAGGGGCTCAAGCCCCCTTCCCCCCCACCCCTCTGCACGTGCCTGTTTTTGTTTACCAATGAGTGTAGAAAGTTGATTAGAAGTTTACGAATGTCATTGTGAATAATACAATCGTAGAAATTCTCCAATAAACCTGCCTTGGTTTAATATACCAAGGCTGAATGCATGTGTGATCAAACTAAATGCAGCAATTCTTGTTAGATGTTTTTTTCTTTCCTTTAGTGAACATGTTAAATTGTTTTTCTGATGTTGACAGAAAAGATATTCACGTTATCCAAGTTTTCTTTTCTCAAGACTGAATAGCTATACAGAATTTAGTGAATGGGGATAAATCCTGATGTGTTACTACATAAACCAATTGCACATTTTGAAAGTAATGTTTGTTCTATGCAGTAAAAAAACTCTTCATTAGAGCTGCTATTTGGCTGAAAAATACTGAAAGCAAAACGAGTCTTCCAGGGATTTGGGTGACTGACGAAGAGCCTTATTAAATTTCAGTGTGGCTATGCTGACACCTGCTGGCTAGAAGGTTGTACAGTATAAATTTTCATGATACTGCTATTGAGCAGTGAATAATACAAAGGTGCACTGTGTGTGTGAACTGAAAGATTTTTACGTTACAACCACAAACGTCAGTGAAGTGCTATTTTACAATTTAGGTTACCTTAGAAAGAAAAATCTTAAAGTGTACATTTGTGTTCAGCTGCCAGACATTACTCCTAACTTATCCCAGAGGTTCAAAATACAAAGAGTAGTCATACTCTACCATAAGTGAGAATTTTGAAGGAGCTTCACTGAAATCATTCTAATCATTTATAATATAGCAAATTTGATTCAAAACTTCAACAAGCACTCAAGGCTCTACGCACTTTAAATTTTTTTATTAATTGTTCCAGAAATGAACATCTTAGATAAATACGTTATTGGAGTTGATTCAAGAAAAAAAAAATAATAAAGATTTCTCAGTTTAAACTTGAAGACCAGTTTCCTGTTTGTATTGGAAAAAGTGTTTACGTATAAATGAAACTTTGAAAACTTCTGCTTTAACAGACCACTTCCCCCAGTAGTAGAAACCTTTTGGAGAGACTTCCAAGCCAACAAAAATAAAACCTTCCCACAGACACCTGTGTCACAGACTGCTATAGAGACGAGGCGCTGGGCGTCACGAGGGGCCAGATGGAGCGTCGGCTCTGGGTCTGTTGGTCGGGTCTAGAGATGTTCCCTCATACACTACTTTGTTCCGGATGCCCTCCTGTATAACCCTCTGCTGCACCCGTAACTTAGCGTTGTTCATTCTGCAGTAAAACCTGAAATGACACAAAACAGTGAGAAAAATAGCTTTTCTTTTCGACAGGGAAACGTGATGATCCTAGAGAACATACCAAGACCCGAGAGTGGTGAGCATGAAGCCCGCAAAGCCGACATCAAAGGAGCGCCTCACTCGACCTGACGACAGCAGGAGAGAAAGAGCCTGAGTCATCAAGTACAGCTAATTTTAACTGAAATAAAATAGTTTTTTTTAAAGTCAATGAATGATTATTAGAGATGCAAATCTTTTTAGAGTCAGAAACAATTTTTAATTCAGAAACAATTTTTTATTCAAATGGTCTGTTTATGCGACTGACAAGAAGAGAGAAAGATTTATTTAAAATCAATTCTAGAAAGTTTCATGCTGAATCAAATTTCAGGAGCTTAGGTATATATAACTTCAATTCTATCACTGATCTTTGACTGAAAATAGGACTTTACAGTCATAGTGCATTTAGATCTGAATCAGTGAATCAATTCAATGATTGTAACCCCAAATCCTCACTCCTCCACCTCTGCACTTATGAAAGTAGTCTACTTTTCGCTACATTAATTCCAAACATCTCAAGTCTGGTTTCATCTGTCCAAAAAGACGTAATTCCAAAACTCCTATGATGGAAAATTTCTCTAATAATATACTGAATGAGCATTATTAAACAAGCAACAGATGATGCTTAGAAAAATGAAAACACAATTTTAACTTGAGACTTACTGGTGGAAAGAAAGAAAAGCATGCCAGCAGCTACTGAGCCTCCGGCTCCATGAAGGATGGCGTCTCTGGCACACGGTGTGCTCTGGACATCCAGGATCCCCAAGAGCTTAAAACCCTGAAGAATGACACAGGAAGCTCTAAAAGCCATGACACTGCACTGTAAGCCTTACCTAAAGGAGTAGGCAAATATCAGCAAAGTAAACATTGCTGTCTAAAGCAGTCATTTATGAAATGTAAGACGACAACAAAAGAAGTTTAATTGTACAACAGTCATAAACAAAGCAAAGAAGAGAAAAGAATAAAGCATTGTGTAAAAGACATATAGACATTAAAAAAACAAAGGGTTTTAAACGCCTCATCAGTCAGGTTCTTCAAACTAAAGCTGCTGTAAACAATCATGTTTTCACATTTTGGCTCAAGACCATTTAGTGTGTTAAAATTCATTCTTTGACATATGAAGAGGCAGTACCGTGGTTTGAGAGTTATCAGGATTATAGCAGCAGCAGCATTTCGGATAAGATCCAACTGTCTGATTAGTATTTTACAGACAACCAATAAATACATATTGTGATAATCTAACTCAATTTTGGCGCTTTCGTCTGATAAAACCTGGTTCCATCTACCTCAAGATGAGTATATGTAAGCTTTTGCTATTTTAATAGAGAAAATATGTTCCGCAGCAGAAAACATGACATTTATTCTAATCATGAAAAATCCAAAACATTATCCAACGATTATTTCTTGAATTTTTTATGCCATAAATTAAATTGTTACAAACGAAACAACTTTTCACCACTTTCAATGCAAACTGAGGATCGTACTTTTCAAACGCCGGTGTTATGGATTAACTGGTGACGGAAGGCAGGGAAGGGCAGATGTTTCTGTGGGCGTGGCTTTTTAGGACCCCTTTACCGAACCAGGAAATAAACAATGCAGTAAGCTTAAAGGACTACAAATTTCTGCAAAAATACTATCCGATTCCTAAAGACACCTTTTAAGATATCAAGAATAACTAATAAGAAAGACTTTTATTGGGTCTAATATGGTATGTTGCCTTTTTATTTATTATTAATCTGCAACACCATCAAAACATAAATTAAGCAGAACTTGTCCCGACTTATGTGTTGCTTCAGAGGTTGAAACTCATCAAAGGAAGATCGAAATAGATCTCAAGATCCCATAAACAGATCTCAAAGCAAAGATTAATCCCTGAAAGCCAACATAAATGTTGAAGAGCCTTGGGATTTAAAATAAAATGTTTAAAAAGATCACCTGACTATGTTATTTCACATCTCCCTCATATTGTATGATATTTCAAATATAAACACTGTTTTTGTAACATGTTATGGCTGTCACAGATCTATGTGGCAGTATCATTTCTTCATTGTTGATGAAGAAATGACAGATCATAAAGCAACATATATTTTGATAAATCTGTCTGGTAACCATTCACAGAATAGGAAAGCCTACTGGATCCTAAACAACTCTTTACTTAAGTTAGACTCAGTACAACAAAAACTTGGTTTTAAATGCCGTTAATGGAGAAACACAATCTGGATTCCTGCAAAATATACACATTTCCAATAACATACGGCTCGTTCTTGATATTCTGGACTATTCATAATTAATTACTGATAATAGCTTCATACTTTTTTAGACTTTTATAAAGCATTTGATTACATTAATCACAACTTTATCTTTAGCTGTCTTCATAAATTTGGATTTGGTCCTTTTTTCTGCAATACAATTAAAAAATCTTAATTTCCTCCTCCGCTGTAATTATAATGTTGAGAAAATACCAGTAAAACTTTCTGTATTTCACAAACACGCACTTCTTTTATGGGCACTTATATACAAACATAACTTTTCTACCCATAAATTCTTCATCTGGAATAATGAATAGATCCTTCACAAAAATTAATCTTTATTTTATCCTAAATGGTTCGAAAATAAAATTCTTCTGGTGTGTCAGCTATTTAACAAAAATGGGTGTTTGCTCAGTTACAGTGAGTTCAAACTCAAGTATAACCTCACTGTAACTTCTAAAGAGTATGATATTGTGTTTGATGCTGTAACTAATGAAATGAGGACTCTTTAAAAATAATGTTGTTGATGAATATATGGCCTTGTTTAATGTAACTGACACCACCGTTTTGGTATTTTTCTTCTACTTGTAAGAATAACAGAACTATTCATGCCCTGTTTCAACAAGATATTATTTCTCTATCTTCATCCGTTTTCTTTTGGAAGAATTTTGTTCCTGATTCACTATGGAAAAAGGTGTGGACTCATCATCAGAAACTTTTCATAAACAACAAAATGAAAGATGTCTCTTTTAAACTGTTACATTGAATTTATCCTACTAATCAATACATAATGAAATATTTTAAAACAATAGACCCCAACTGTAAGTTCTACAAAGAGCATCCAGAAACAATTAGTCATTTATTCTGGAATTGTCGTATCACAAGAAAATTTTGGAAAGAGTGTAATAACTTTATAAACTGTAATATTGATACAAAATGTTCCCTGAGGTATGAGAATATTATTTTTGGCTTTCATGGTAAGAATACTAATGCAGACAAAAGACTGGCATTCAATCTAAGTATTATATTTGGCAAATTTCATATTCACAAATGTAAATTTTCATCATCTTCACCTTTTTTGCAGTTTTGGTGAAGGAAATCGATCTCTATTTATCTACTATTTCCAAAAGTATGAACAGAAAAGCTGTAAATACATATGAATGTTGTAGATCTCTGAATATTTTTAATTTGTCATGTCTGTAATATCTATTCTTTTTGTTTTTCATACCAATATTTTTATTGTTGAAAGCTACACCCCTGACATACTTTATAATATATTGTGTTCTTTTTCTTTGTAATTGTAAACAAAGATGATCATTAATAAGACAAATTACTAAAAAAGTGATGAAGAAGAAGAAGAAGAGACTGACAGTGGTCCTTCCCCGCCCCTTTCTGTTTGCTGCACGAGGTCCTTCTCGTTAATTTAGCCACCAGTTAATCCATAACACCGGATTGTTATTAATGTGACTTAGATCGAGTCTGCGGCTTCGGTTCCACATTAACTCTAAGAACCTTTATTTAAAGATGACGGCGTAAATATAATGCGAGTAAAATGTTGTGGTGTCACTTTTAAAAGATCCGTGCATGTCTCTTTAAAGAGTAACAAGGTGAAATGATGAAGGTCATCACACTTTTGTAACTTTGCATGTTTCTGACCAATTTGGCGTTGTTTCAGCTCAGCTGTCAATGCCGTTTGTTTTTAAGTTTATAATTGATTAAAAACAGAATAATACCGAGACAGAAAGTGAATGAAATAAGAATAGATAACATTTAAAAACAGCCAAAGGTGTTGACAACTGATAACCCTCGTGAAAACTGGAAGCTACGAAGCCATTGTTTCTCCAATAAAAAGGAACACAAGCTCCGACCTTTCCGTGGCCTGCCCCTTCTTCTCCTGCCATCACCGTCCAGCCTTGCTCTCCTTGGAAGCTGATATGACGGGAAAACACACTGAACGGTAATGTTTGTAACTGCGCTGCTTTTGCGCATGCGCCAGGTCGAATAGTGTTAAGGTTGTCCGCCCATTCTTCTTAGCCGTCGAACAACAAGTATACAGAGAATACTTCGTTCCGGACCCGACTGGTAAACAGTGTCGGACGCATTTGGTCACCACTTCCGATACGTCACGTTCTGTTTCTGTTATTGTTCACAGACAAATCTGTTATATTTTTTATAATTTTAATAATCAACTACTAGTTAATGCTTATTTGATTGCGTCTTTGGTCGATTCAAGGTGTTCATAAAAACTGAAACAATATTAGATGTATAGGAATAAATGTGTTTTTCATATAAATGTAAAAAGTACGTTTGTTTCCTGGGCAATAAAATAAAATTTTCTCTCTCGATCTACTTTTCTGTTTGTTACACACAATCCTAAACACAAAAATTGACAACATTTTTATTTCATATTCCTATTCTAAGTATGACAATAATAGCTCCGTAAAATCTAGTGAATACAGAAAATCTGTATTTTTTCATTCACCCGCATAGACATTCTTTTTTGTAATAAAGACGAACCTCAAGCGAAAGGTTTAAATAACTTTAACTCATGTAACGTGTTATTTAAAACTAATTCCAAACGCACTCATCCAGGCAGGACGCTCTTAACAAGAGGATCGCAATCTAAAGTTTACAAAGCCAAACGGGAAGCATGGCAGGGCGATCGCTTCAAGATAAAAGAGGATTAACTTGCCAGGTGATTAACCATTACCATTCCTGTCTACATCCTGTTCTTTTCCAACATAACATCATTTAATATAGCAGCGAAAGTAGCAGTTGTGTAATGTTTTTAAAGTGTATGAAATCATGATTACGAATACTGAAAACTATAACTACGTCTTCAGTATTATAAAATAAGTTTATCTCATGCACGTTTGTTATAAAATGTGACCAGGGTAAACTGAAACGGAAAATTTGAATTCCCACACCGGTTGTTGAACCCCGTCTGCCTGGGTGAAAATTAGGAGAACCTAATCTCTACCCCATATGGGACAAGAATCAGAATATGATGTCCAACAGATTAACAAATACCATAAAGAGGCCAACATTTGTGCCATAGGATTTAGTGGACCTATGTTCCTTTTGAAAATTCCTACTTAATCTTAGGTAAGGGCCTCCGACATGCCAGACGACTGTTTCGTAAATTTAATTTTGAAGGAAACTGATTTTGAAAAAAGATATATCTTGCCTGATTTTTAATTTGCTATGTTATTTAAGCAACTTATTTTCATTTTAGTCCTTAAAAATACAAAGATCTACACATAGCTTTATATTTTGGTTCGCCTGATGATTTTTAAAGATTAAATTATTCACTTTTGGATCAGCTACTCATTTCTTAAGTACCCCTTTTCCCAAATATTTTACTCTTACTTAAGTAGTTTCTTGGATGGATGCTTTTTACTTTTACAGTACTTGAGTAAAATTATGTTGAAGTAATGCTACTTTTGACTAAAATTTTTGGGAACTCTACCCACTTTTTCAATTGAACTGCTGAAATAAATCAGCTTTTCAATGATATAAAAGTTTTCAGATGCATATCTGGTATAAAAAGCCAAACTCTTGTTAGTTTACTAAATTTATAGCTTGGCATCATTTAACTTAATTTTCCTATGTTGTTTCATGTCAACATCAGGTTGATCTGAAGCCCTAGGGGCTCTGCTACAGTCCCAGTGTCCTTGAGCGAGGCCCAGCTCTTAATCCTGATACTTGGTGTACCAGGATGTAGAAATTAATCAATGAGAGGTTGATCCCTGGGATCAACAAAGGTTTTAAAAATGTTCCGTCCTTGTACCAAAATCAGGAAATCAGAGTTGATCCTATAAGCTCATCTCTGCTGTATAAAATCAGATTAGGATCGTCTTCCCCATCACACTGCCTGAAGACACCCAGGAGGTAAGTCTGTGCTGTTATTCTTAGCTGGGTGGTTTACATTAATTTCTATTAATTCACAATGTGAAGAAGTGGCAAAAAGAGAATGCCAAGTTTCATTTTATGTAGAGGTTATGGACTTTGTTTTAAATTATTTGTACATCTGTTACTACCCCCAGTACTTCCAGAAAGTAAAGGGTCAAAAATATACATTAATATTTTAATAAGGCAATGCTTAATATTTAAAATGAGATGGTAAAAAAATTAACTAAGAAATAAATCCTCACTTTGTTTTTTTCTTTCAGGATGATGGCTCAGGATAAGAGATTGAAGTTCTCACTGATGGTGTGTTTGTTCCTGGGAGCCTCTTTATTCATTTGGTCCCTGGCCCCAACAGGTAATCTTTATAATATTTATAATACTAGTTTTATACAACAAGAACATTATAATGACTTATATTTCAACAAATTATTTAGCTTAATGATGTTTTTTTTAATAGCAGGTAGAAGACAAAATGTTTTATGACATATAGGTCTCATTTGGGTTTCAAAGACACTATGAGGGAATATGTGATGCATATAGTCTTCAAAAATGTACACTTCTCAGTTAAACTGCTAGGTTTTTATGACGTAAGAAATTAGTTCCAAACTTTTTCTACATGCAGTGAGACACATATCCTATACAATTCAACTGAAAAACAAGCACATCTGGAATAATAACAAAAAAATTCCTAATCAAATTTTATTTGTATAGTACATTTTAGCAACAAAGCATTTCAAAGTTCTTTACATCATAAAAACACAAAAAACACAATGCAACATGGAATCAGCGGTCAAGTACCATCATTCAATTTTTAATTGATTATGCTTCAATGGCAACTCTAAACAGGTGGGTTTCTAATCTAGATTTAGAGGCCCTCAGTGTTTCAGCAGTTTTGCAGTTTTCTGGATGTTTGTTCTCCATGTTTGGTTCTGGTTCTGGGGATGCAGAGCAGAACTAATACAAGAAGACCTGAGAGGTCTGGAAGGTTGATACAACAGCAGATCTTTAATGTATTGTGGTGCTAAACCATTCAGTGATTTATAAACTAACAACATTTTAAAGTCTATTCTCTGAGTTACAGGGAGCCAGTGTAGGGACTTTAGAGCTGGACTAATGTTCTCTATCTTTGTTATAATGCTGTTTGCACGTCTGGGGTTCGGAATGAAAATGGTGATCACAGAATGTGAACCAATTAGATGCCCAGATGATCCTGAGCCAATAATGAAGCCAGGTGATGGTTTGTCTCTTTAATCAGCAGGTTGCAGGTGGTTTGAAGTATGTGCGCGTGTGTGTGTGTGTGTGGTTCTACAATGAGAATGAATACAAAACACAAATTACAATCCACCATGAATGCAAATACTCATGTACAAACATATTATAATCATATTATCTGTCTGTTTCAAAAGTTAAATAAAAGAAAGCAACTAAACATAATGTGGTTTACCATTTTAGCATAGAAGTTAGCTTAGCTTAGCCTTTCCTAGCCTTTGCTTATTCTAAGCTTATTCTAAGAACTCTAACAACCGAATATATTCAGAGGAAAACACACATATTATGCCGCTCAAACATAAATGCACTGCAACCTACCGCTCATATGGACGCACACTCAAAACGAAAACACAAAACCACCCTCCAACACCACGTCCGCTGACCTGAACGGCTTCTCAAACAATGTTTTGTACATAAAAAGAATACTACTCACTAACATCTGGGAACTACAGCACAGCCTTCAGAACAATCTTCCTGGTTTTAGTGAGAGCGCCTGCAGCAGCTTTCTGTATCAGCTGCAGCCGCAGTCAAATACCTTGCAACATTTTCACACCCTTAGACTAACGTCTTCTCAACAATTTTTATTCATTTCCAACATTCAGTCTTGTTTAATGAGAGTCTCCTCCCATGTCTAGATAATATTTGTTCACTCTACCAAAGTTCTCAAAATCTCTCAGACTGTAAGGCTATCTGTCCACATTCAAATTAAAAATAATCAAAGCTGTTGTAGAATTTTTTATTAAGGAATGAATCTGTTTCGGTGAGTAGAGAAAGGTTAATCCTTGTCTATACATTTTTTTATTCAAAGGCAAAAGCATTCGAAGACCCATCTCACTGAGCGCAGTCAGGAGAAGAGCCCTGATTGACACACATCATTATATACTCACAGCAATTGTGACTCTGTGGTCCAAATGGACCACAGAGACAATCTTTAACCCCACCTCATGAACTGTCCCTCACCTCTTGGAGGGGATGTTTTATGGCAAGACAGAGAGCAGGAGAAACTTCTAATTCTTCTTTGTCAGTTAGTCATGGGGGCAGGATCAAGTATATACAAGGACCCGGCAACACAGGTGGGATTAAATACACAAGGGAACACGAGACACAGCTGGGAGCAATCAAGGGGTAGACGGGACAACACAGAGACTCAACTGAACATAGAAACCTAAATTAATACACAGAAAACCCAAATCCTTACGCTATCCCCTCTGCCCCCTCCCCCCCCCCAAGACTGGCTACCAGACATCCCAAAAAAGTAAAATCCAAAAACACAAAAACAACCCAACCAGGGTGGGCGGAGGGGCGCTGAACGGGGGGCCAGAGTTCAAGAAAAAACACAAGGAAAACAAAACAAAATAAACTCAGTCTCAAATAAGTGGGTCGATGAAGGAGGCAGACCCATGGAAGCAGGTCTGGAGACCAGTGGCAGCGCAGGAGGTGGACTCATGGAGGAGGGTCCGGAGGACGGCGGAGGCACAGGAGGCAGACCCATGGAAGCAGGTCTGGAGACCAGTGGCAGTGCAGGAGGCGGACTCATGGAGGCGGCACAGGAGGAGGACCCATGGAGGAGCTCTGGCCAGTTCAAGGCTGGCTGGAACTGGCAGAAGGCTCAGAGGGCCCGGCGTGAGGAGCCGGGGAGTCACTGGAAGGAGTCACTGGGAGAAGGGCCAAAGAACCCACTTACTGGGGTGGCAGGTGCTACTACTTCAGCAGGAGACACTGATACCTTAACTGCGAGAGATGTGGAAGCTGGAGCAGATGAAGACGAGGAGGCTGTGGGTGTGGTGGATTGATTTCTCTGAATGAATGAGTCATAGAACTCGTAAATTGTTTTTAATATAAAAGAGTCATTTTTAAACTGTTCACAGAGTGGACAAAAATCCTCTTCTGAAACTAAATCAAAAATGATGTTCTGATGCACCAGGGAAACGTGAGTGGAAGCCATCATAGTGATTGTTGATGGGGTGAAGTAATCCTGTTGAGGGTTGAGCAACACGTTCTTCAGCTGATCATAATCTGACTCCGGTCCTTGTTCCTCCAGCAGCAGTGGAGAAGGCAAGGTCTAAACATCCTTGTATAAATCCTTCTGGGCCAACTCAAATTGCTGCTGGATCCACCTCTCTCAGTCTGTATACATAAGTCTGGTCCTTAGAAACGGCAATCCTCACCTCTGTTTGGTTGGGTCCTTCTGTAATTAAGTGTGGTTGTAGAATGGGGAGGATAATGATGGTTTTAATGATGACATACAAAACACAAAAATCCATCCATCTCTGACTGAAGACACCGTTTTTCTAAGACAGTTTAGCACATTTCAGAACTTTGAATTTCCTTTTATGAAGTTATTCTTTTGTTGATTTGCATACAACTCACTAGAATCAAACACTGACCAGCTGCATCATGATCTAACCCCACATTGTGATGCAAACACAGACCACAACAAACGTCTGTTTGTCGTTGTTTTTTTTTGTTTGCTTGTTTTTTGTCAAACACACTTTTGTGCATTGTCATCAGACTGTCACTCATTCTCCCTCAAGATTTTGTAGATTTATGCAGGGTTGGTCTTCTTTGGATAAAAGGATTAACGTGGTGACATGGAGATTTCAGGTTACTGTAACATGTAGGACAGCTGAAGTTAATTTCTGGTCAATCAGATTCACTATGATGATGGATGTTACTGTGAATTCAAAAGACTGAAGATAAAGACAACCATATATTCGTTAACATTGATTATGCTGCAATGTATTATAAATCTAAGTGAGAAAAAAACATTTAACACTTAAAGTTCACCTTTAGATTTATTTTTAAATCTAATGAGAAGATGGTTTGAAATTACTAAGGAGTGGGGCGTGCTGTGGTGGCGCAGTGGTTTAGCACGCCCCACGTCTGGAGGCCTCAGTCCTCAACGTGGACGTCACGGGCTCGACCCCCGGTCCCGGCGACCCCCGCCGCATGTCCCCCCCCCCCTCCTCCTTCCCCCCTCAGCCCACCGTTGTGGAAAATGCGAGCCACCAGCGCCGCAAAAACAACTCTTCAGAGAAAAAAATGATTAAAAAAAAAAAATTACTAAGGAGTAAAATCTCCAGAAAAATTAAACTTCAAATCTAGTCCTAAAGATTGTCATTGCATTTGGAGGAATGTTTTGGATCAAGGTGGCCAAAACATTCCTGGGTATTCTGATATGAAGATTTCTAGAACAACAATCATTACTACATGTTTAATGTCCTTTGGTGAGAAAAGCACAAACAGGAATCTGTGATGAGTGAGTGAGTGAGTGACCTTTTTCTGTTAGCAGCAGCCTTCCAGCTTCCACGTTGCCAGCTTATCAACCAGACAATATCTCTGGAGAAGAGAGGCTGCTCTCGCTGCCACAGAGTGGAAACGACCATCTGCAGTGGATACTGCACCACCAAGGTGGGTGGTGACGTTCAAAACAAAGAACTAGAAATTGAAATGAAAGAGTGTCAAGCCTGCTCATTTACTGTTTGGAGAGACTGTTGTGGTCTTGTAGGAGTTCCATGAAAGGATTTCATCTTAAGTTGGTACAGGTTGGGTAAACCAAAAAATAAAAGAGGGCTCCATTCTCCATTCCAATCAGTTAATAATATTTGTATATGCAACAGTTGTTAGTAGTAAATACAGAAAATTCAGACTAGAAATTGTTTAGGAAGATTCTTTTTCATTTTGATAAAGAGAGATACACTGAATCAATCAGACAAATGCACATTTGTCTTTAGATATTTTATTAAGAAAATCAGAGTAAGTATCAGAGATCAGTGTGTGAGAAAAAACAGTAATAGAGAAAAAGGAAGAAGTGAAACTTAACACATACAATTCTCCTTTTATATCTTATCAGTCACGTACACGGTGCCGTCTACCCATCTCTCTCCTGTAGGGAGTTTCTCTCAATTTCTCCCATCTCTGGTTAATTGATACTTCTGTCCCTAAATCAAACCTGATTCAAAAGAGTTTCGGTTGTAAAAAGAGGAAAAAACATCTTCACTGAAACCTCCGTTACCAGTTCCATAAGTATAACACCCGCTCAGAAACCTTCATTATTAATTCATTCTTCCCAGTCAATAACAAAAGTTTTATTTTCCAAGACACAATAATTTTTCCACTATTGTTTTGGCACCCTACTCTAGCACAAAACATGCACTGAATGTGCAGTATGTTACAGTCAGTGCATACTGTACAGACTATAAAAGTGGAAGTATTTTGGTGTTTTGTTTTTTTTTGATGTTTAAAAGTAAAAACAGCATAAAAAAAGAATATAATTTCAACACAAACAACTTAAAACCAAATGTGTCATAAAGTGGTGAGGTGAGGCAAATCGCTAGGAGACCCAGGTTGAAGATGAGAAAATGATGATTTAATGATAACTACAAACAGTCCAAAACCAAGGCGGCACTGACGAGCTGAATCCAGGGCTCGACTCAGGTAGCGCAAAGCACACGACTGGACAAAACGACAGACTGGTAACATCAGACGCCAAAATGAGACGAGGACCCGCCAGAGACACAGGTGACACTAAATACACTGAGGGTAATTAAGGAACAAGACACATCTGGGAGTAATCAAGGGGAGACAGGACAACACGGAGAGCACAGAGACACAGAAAACTTGAAATAAATACACAGAAAAACATGGAACATGACAGAATGAGCAGAATTCATAAAGTACAAATCTATACAAGTCCTGGATTTTTCATGAGAACAAGTCATGGTTTTATTGTTTTGCCTTAAAATGAATTAGGTTTATTTAAAAAACAGAAATTATGTCATCAATGCATTTTGAGCAATTTGATCACAGAGACAATGTTGCTTTAAGAGACTGCAGCTGGTTAGCAACTATTATTCATGATGAACACGTCCTGCTTTTCTTTCATAACTAAATTTCTTCTCAGGTGATATTTTGCTATCAGTGGAGAGTGAATCGTTTTATTCAACTTTGTAAAGATGCTGCATATAATAATCCCTCTGCTGGTACAATATAAATTCAAACATCATTTGAAGTTGTCTTTCAGTTTCAATGTGAGCTTACTGACGTTTTTTATGATTTAGAACTTTTTTAAAACTTACATGTCATTTATTTAGTAGGCAGTTTAGTTTGGTGATGTAAAACATGGCAACAGCTGGATTTCTGCTACAACAGGGCAAAAATCTTTGCACTTTTTACCAAAATGTGAGTTTTTTCGGACTTGCCGTGTTTACATTAAGCAAATTTATGTTTGTAATTTCAATTTGTGCAATTTTATGGTTAATGGAAAAGCAGCTAGTGATTGTTTTCTACTGTCGGATAGTTGCTATAATGCAAAACCATGACAACTAGGTACTGTATTGTTTTTAGAAAATATTACCAACAGAAGTAGATTATGACCCAAATCTTAGAATAATTGAAATGGGGCTTTTACAAATGAAGGGCAGAACCAAAGAGCAAAGAAAACTCTCTGCTCTTTGGGCTAGGATATGATTGCAAGAGGGGCAAAAGAGAATTATTTAGATTAGAGGTGCTTGCCAACAGCTGATTGTGTCATTCGGGCCATGCTACTGTAAAGCATCTTCTCTGCTGCCTGGAAATCAAGCTGTTAGCATGTCATGACCATCATGATATGGTCATAGAGAAGCGGTCTTCAGTCTGAGAGATGTTTGAATTGGTTTGAGTTTACTTCATAAACTGGGCCGTCACTTCCACCGACTTTCCATGACCTGTTATTGAAAGTCTCTGTGTAGCACAAGAACCTGTTTTTCCATTTGCTTGTTTCCAGGATCCCAACATGAAAATACTGTTTAGCAAAGCATATCAGCATGTGTGCACATACGGGGAATTGTACTACAAGACATTTGAGTTTCCTGACTGTTTGCCTGGTGTTGACCCTGTCGTCACCTACCCAGTTGCTTTGAGGTGCCACTGTGGCGGCTGCGCCATGGCCACGTCTGACTGCACCTTCGAGAGCCTACAGCCTGACTTCTGCATCAACGACATCCCATTTTACCACTAATCTTGCATAATAAATGCCTACGCTTGACATTATTGTGTATATAATTTGTATGTTGTTTAGCACAGAAACGGCAGATTGCAGAGAAATGAATTCAAGAAAAAACTTTTCAAACTAAAAGTTAAATAGGAAAACTATGGAATAGTTCTAGACTTACAAATACATTCAAGCAACTACCACAGCATACAATAAATATCACCTTCAGCCCAATGATTCCAGTCTTTTTGGGAGAAAAAAACCCAGCATAAATGTAAATGTTGCCATTCCAAATAAAAAATTACAATAGGCTTGCATTGCTGCATTATTTGACAAAGTTGAAACTTAACTCACTCTGCAAAATCTATTTAACATGAATAAACTTATACAATGTAAGTATAAGTTACATTGTATAAGCCATTTTATCAATGGCTTGATGATTCCAGGTTCAAGAAGAGATCACATTGAAGATTTCATAATCTTTTCATCAAGTCTGATCAGTGAAAACTGCAGCTCAACTCTTGAAAATATGAATCCTGTATCAAACTCACAACCTTTTGGTTTTCAAAATCCTTCCCACTGAGCCACAGCCACCCTATTAAATTAAGTCAGTACCTTTTTTATGGATACAAGTGTGGGGTCAAGATTAAAAGTTTTTCAGGGTACAGATTAGGTCCTTCATTGTGTTCCACTCTCGCACCGCACTTTCCTTTCTTTCATGTGGTAAAATTATCCAGATTCATCTCAGTTTTTTGTTATTTTTCTTTTAATCACAGCCAATAGTGACACGGAGTGGCATTATCTAAAATTACATCAAACGCAATATGATAAACTACTCGGGAAAAGTTAGCATTTCTATGTTAACTCTGTAGACTCCAGGACAGAATGGACCAAAACGCGTCATCAACCCATCGGTTTAAAAATAGCTTCCTCCATGAGTGAAAAATATATCAAAAGACGTACATTTTTGAAGTAATTATGTGTTTTGGCGTATCTCAAACAGCAATTCTTTTAGGTAATAGGAAAATTGTAACATGTTTAGGCCAAGATGTTAAACTAGTCCTGGATCCTTTTAAAACTTTAAACCCCTAAAGCAGAGGTGTCAAACTCCAGTTCTCAAGGGCAGATTTTAGATGTGCCACAGGTACAAAACACTGGAATGAAATGGCTTAATTACCTCTTTCTTGTGCATATAAGTTCTCCAGCGCTATGCTAATGACCTAATTATTCTGTTCAGGTGTGGTGCAGCAGAGGCACATCTAAAAGTTTCAGGGCAGTGGCCCTTGAGGACTGGAGTTTGACACCTGTGCCCTCCTCATGAGCAAACTTCCAAAGTGTCAAACCAATCAAAATCTTTAGGAGTTGGACTTCCGGTTTGGTGATGTAGAAGAAGGAAGCAAGGTGAAGGAGCTCCCGGCCAACTTTCGTTAAATTACTTTAAAACAGGAGTTATACACTTCTATCAAGCACCGGACCGTCAGAAGCACCGTTCCTGAACCTGGCGATGTTATAATGGCCAGTGATAATTCTAAACAAAAGCTTTCTACTTCAACCAGGCGAACGAATTGCCTAGCTAGCAAGGTAGCCTCAATGGCCGCGGCTTCCTCTGACGCTGAACCACCTGGCGACAGTAAATGCGGAGATCCTATTTCCATGTCCCAACTGGTCACAGAACTATCCGAGCAGCGGAACAACTTTAAAGAGGATGTGGCCACATTAATTCAAGAGTCGATTCGGCCTCTGCAAACATCGGTGGACGGGCTGCGGGACGAAGTGAGCTCTTTTCAGAGCCGCCTTGTAGCAGCGGAAAACCTGGCAGGGGATAACTTTCAACGCATATTTGAAGCTGAAGCTGCCGTTAAGTCTCTCCAGGCCCAAAACGCTACCTTGTTGGAACGCCTGGAAAACCGATCTCGCAGGTCCAATCTACGCATACTTAACATACATGAAGGCAGTGAAGACGGCCAGGATCCAACTAAGTTCATCTCCAAGTTGCTAAAGGATGCTATGGGGGACGACATATTTCCTTCTCCCCCGGAATTGGAACGCGCACTGGACCCAAGCCCGCAGCAGGACGACCACCGCAGCCCTTCATCCTTGCATTCCATCGGTACCGGGAGAAGGAGGCTGCTTTAAGATGGTCCAGGCAGCATGAAGTAAAGCACCAGGGAACCACCCTGAGGATATATCCAGATCTCAGCATCGCTCTTGCAAAGAAAAGATCGGCATTCAACGATGTTAAAGGAGCTCTTTACCAGAGAGGTGTGTCATTTCGTCTTCTTTTCCCGGCCCGTCTTAAAGTTACGTTTAAGGGAGAAAGCCACTTATTTGAAACGCCGGAGGAAGCCCGGGCGTTCTACGACCGCTGCGTTGCAAAATAAACATCTGGCGGAGCGAGGCGGGGTGCCCATGATACAGCAGGGATGCAGAGGACGGAAAAAGAGGGCAAAATATCCCGAGGAAATGGAAGGTGGTTATGGTAACAAATTACTGTGTTATGTGTTACACCTGCGTATTCTGCATTGAATGACTGGATAAAATATTAATTCTGCTTCAAGTGGACGCATTGTTTTTCTCATAAGGGTCATATCCGTACACCTGTGAGTATGTTTGCACCATGTATGCACGTACACGAATATGCCCCTTATTATAATTTCATGTTGTTGCTATCACTATTTTTGTTGTTGTTTTGTTTTTTGCATAATTTAGTGTATTTTAACCCAAAATCCACATTCATAATCTAGCTGGTTATTGTACAAGTGCCCTGTGGAGTTTATACTATCCACTGTTTATAGATGCTGGTACTGTTTTAACTCATTGTTCAGAGTGTAACTCCTTCATGCCAAGTTCATTGGGAACCTTCCAAAGTTAGTTTGGGACTGTGTATGGCCTATCGGAAGACCTACGAGATGCTTAAGGGACAGCAGTTGGCTTCGACAAGAGAAGCAAGGATACAACTGGGGTGGGTTCTAAAAAGGGTTGGGTTCAGGGCTGCCTTTTTCATTCATACAGCTGATTTGTGTTGTTTTTTCTACTTTATTTTTCTCACAAATGTGAACATTATGCACAGGAAAACATGCACCCATGGGGGTGCCGGGTGGAGCTGCTGGGCCGGGACAGGTATAAAATTGGATTATCATGGCTAATGTATGTAACAGCAGTGTAAGAGGGGAGGCCTCAGCAGTTCGCTTTACTAGTTGGAATGTAAAGGGCATGAGAGGACCAGTGAAACGGGCCAAAAATTTTTCCCACCTTAAAAAACTTAAAACAGAAATAGCATTTCTACAGGAAACGCATTTGGTCTCTGCAGACCATATAAAACTTAAGAAGCCTTGGGTGGGACAAGTTTACCATTCACAATTTAATACCAAAGCGAGGGGAACAGCAATATTAATTCATAAAAGCATACAGTTTACTTTAAGCTCATCCATATCAGATCCACAGGGCGGATATGTTATAGTATCTGGTTTCTTATATAATACTCAAGTTACACTTGCTTGCATATATGCTCCCAACTGGGATGACCCTTCTTTCATATCCAGGTTAATCTCTGCTCTACCTAACATGAATTCTCACCGTTTGATAATGGGTGGTGACATGAACTGTGCAATGGATCCGACCCTAGACCAATCCAGCTCTAGATTGACATCTCCATCAAAGATGGCTCAGGTCTTAGCAGCATTCATGAAGGAAGCGGGCTGTATAGATCCTTGGCGCTTTTTGTTTCCAGATAATAGGGAATTCTCTTTTTTTTTCCACATGTCCACCAGTCGTACTCAAGGATTGGTTGTTTTTTTGTAGACAAAACTCTGCTACCCTTTGTCAAGAAAAGTGAATATTCTGCTATTGTAGAGTCTGATCATT
>CAEFZX010010509.1:0-20798 GCA_903066825.1 Alfaro cultratus
ATGAGTCTCATCTTGTTAGCAAAAATCATTCCATGGGAGGAATTTGACTCATTTTTCTTCTGAAAAATAGTTTCTTTTTAACCCCCTTTTTTGTAGGGAAAAAATTATGATATTAACTTCACAGAAAATGAGACTAAAAACCAGAACTGAAGGTAAATTCTGATTCCTGACTAATTTTTATTCTGTTTGTAAAGTAAAAATACTGATAAATGAATTAACAGAATGATTTTGCACAAATATTTCTGAAGGGTTGAAAAATTAAATGTAAAAAGGGGGAAACTGGGTTTGATTCTTTACTTGCGGTAACATCATTTGGCCACTGGAGGGCAGCACCCTACACCGCTTTAACATCTCTGTCAAAGAGTAAACAAACTACCCAAGATGTTTCAGTCCATACATTTTTTTTCAGACAACATCCAGACTATTAGATACAGCGCAACACATAAGGAATATTCTGATAAAATTTGAATGCAAGTATTTTATAACATACCGAACATTAAAATGTGTTTTTACTGTTTTAAATAGATTAAAACAAGCCACAGAAGAACATAGAAAACGTATTTGCGTAAGAATGTACTGTATTTTTAAAATAAATGTCGCAAATCTTAATTTTAGTTCTGGTCAACATAAAGCAGTTCATTCTACAATCAAAATACTCCAAAAACATCCAAGTTAAGTTTACCGTTTGAGGAAAAACTCGCGATTAAAATGAACAAGATCGGTTCCTGTGACAGAGTGAGACCTCCTGTTCACAGCGAGTTATGAGGTAAGTGCGCATGCGTCGATGATTTTGATGGCGGCATGGTAAACACGCTACAGTTCTCGTTTCACGGACATGTAGACTGTGAGTAAAGACATTTATGATGTTCCGTTAACGTTCTGGAGGTTCTGATCCGATCCAGAGATGTTCTAGCGGCCTGGAGCTCCGTGCTGCTCCGCCCTGACCTGCTCCTGGGGTTGGAAGGTGTGACCGCAGTCTGTCGGTGTTTCAGATCTGTCGGTGGTCCAGTCAGTACGACGCTGTTTTTGATTCTTCAGGCGACCGTTAATCCGCTCTACAGCTTAAAGTCAAAATGTCATAAAAAGTTCAGTATTTTCTGTCCCTCATTGTGGAAAGTGGTAATATAGATTCATGACGCATAGTTTTTATTTGGTTTATTTCAAACTACATGTGCTACGTTTAATTTGGAATAAAGGTATAAAATAGAATAAAATTTCAGTCTTGATTTCTTGTAATTTTTATGATTTTCATTTTGTAGATATGAACCTTTTAAATTTCTGAACTTTATTTTATTATGTCCAGCGATTTATAAATACAGTTGTTTGAAAATGAGCTTCTGTTATCTTGAATGCTACCAGACTTGATTAAAATGTTTCTATTTCTTCACTGTTCTGGTT
Source organism: Alfaro cultratus (assembly GCA_903066825.1). Classification (NCBI taxonomy): domain Eukaryota; kingdom Metazoa; phylum Chordata; class Actinopteri; order Cyprinodontiformes; family Poeciliidae; genus Alfaro; species Alfaro cultratus. The sequence goes on from CAEFZX010010509.1 coordinate 1,399, forward strand.
CTGTTGAGTCCAGTTCATAATCCAGACCCTTTAAACCTTCGAATATATTTCTGTAAATAAAAACCTTAAAACTCCTCGTGCAGGAAAACCTGTTAAGAGGAGCTGTGGTGTGTTCACTGACTGTAGGAAACATTTTTAAATGATTGCATCCTTCAGGTTTCTGATTTATTCGTTTGAAAAGATCAACCAACAGATTTCTGGATCGGCTGTCAGAAGTGAAAGAATTGGACGCTATTTTCTGTCATGTGACCTCAAGGTCACGTCCCGTGACCTTTTCCTCTTCAGAGTTTCCAGTCTGCAGAAAATGAGAGCGGGCGCTGAGGAGGCAGAATCTTCTGGGTACCAACGGGCCGTACTGAAGAACGCTTCGCCGCATCACTACCTCAAAGTCCATCTGTAAGTTTGACTACTTAGACCTGTGTTTGCCAAAGTGGGGGCCGCGGGCCACCGGAGGGCCACCGGAGGGCCACCGGAGGGCACTGCGGGGGCTTAAGAAAGTTGAAGGGAAGATAAGAAAAATAATTTTAAAAAATATAATAAAAAATTGAATCCCACATATGTCTTTATTTTAAGTTCATCATGTTTGTTTTTTGTTAATTGTTTTTTTTTTCTTCTTAAAATAATTAATCAAACTACTTTGTTTTTCAAGCTAGAATAGCAGCAAGAAGTGGAAAAGTTTCTGTCAAGACAAAATCCATGAGAACTGTGGGAATAAAATAGCATTTGATGTGATTAATATAAAATATTACATATTTTCTTATCAAAAGAGGGAATTGTGAAGAAAAATGGTGTTATGTGGTGATAATATATGATCTGATAATAAACAGTTCTGCCGCAGAACTCCGTGACGGTCTAAAATCAGAAAGTGTGATGTTAGCATTTACGCTAAATTCATGTAATAATTATGAAATAGTGAATAAAAATGTTGATGTTTACATATCTTGTCTGTGGGTTTGCTAAGGAGGTCAGAGGTCGTTGCTTTTTGGGAACGTTTGGGAACCCTGTGCGCTGGTTCTGTTTGCTCGCGTTAAGTCCGATCTCCCTCCTCCAGGGTGCTGGAGGATGAGTCAGCTAGAGTGAGTGCCGTCGACCTGAAGACCTTCATCACTTCCTGCCTCAGGAGTTTGTTCGGAGAGGTGGGATCCTCACGGTTCTGCCCGGCCGCTTGGGTCCGGACCTTTCCTTTGATAACTCGGTGCTGGTGTTTTTCAGGTTGGAGCGGCGCTGAATGTGGATGTGCTGAAGTACGATGAGGAGTCGCTGACCGCTCTGCTGCGCGTTCCCAGCAGGTACCGGTCCGAAGCCGGCTCTGCCGCAGAACCTGGAGTCGGTTTGGGTTTTTATTTCTCTCTTCTGGGTTCTGTTTCAGGGGTTTGGTGAAGCTGTGGAGCTCCCTCACCCTGCAGGGGTTCTACCAGAACCGGGCCTGCGCCTTCAGGGTTCTGCAGGTCAGCACATCTCATTCATCAGTGCTTTTCAAATTTAAAGGGGCAGTATTGTTGTAGTGCTACAACATGATGAAACCTACCTAACCTTTAATCTCCATGGCAACCATTCAGCTGTTCAAAACGCCTGGTTGAACCTAGCCCCACCTTCTAGACTCAGCTCCTCCCCCACTCAGCTCCTTCAGACTAGCCAGCAGCAATTAGCAAACTTCTGCTGATGTCATTATAGGAGCTACTTCTCAGAGCAACCCTGGTAAAAACATTAAAGGGTTAATAGAGGAGCCATGTTGAGGTCACTTCCTGAAGGAGGAGCTTCAAAAAGAGCAGGAGCTTCTTAAAGAGACAGAGGCCCAATTTCAAGGTGCTAAAATGCAAAGTCAACTTTGATGAATGGATTTTAGTAAACGTCGGTGGATGTTTGTGGTCCCACTTTCTAGTAACGTTCAACAAAAATAACAAGAAAAATAAATATGACTAATAACAGACTGTATGTTGTGATTAACGGTTTCCTGTTTAAGAAGATTTAAAAATTTTCCCCAAGAAGATTTAAAATTTCCCCATGATCAGCCTGATTGGCTGATCATGTTTCTGTCGTGATTCTGATTGGCTGATCATCTAAGGAAGATGCTTGCTGCAGCTGTAAGACTTTTGCTGCGTTCTTGGCTACCATTGTTGCTCCTATCAGTGGGGAAAACCTTGCTGCCCCGCCCATCGCTGGGCGAACAGGAAGCCGCATCAGAACCACTTTCATCTCAAAAAGTCGGTTTGTTCTCGACTCCAGAGCAGAAATGAAGCTTGATGGAACTCGATGTGAGTTTGAGTAAAAATAACAGGACTACTGTGAAAGCCATAAAACGTTTTAGTTTCTTCTGGGTGAGGTAATTTTCTAATTTTGCTCTTTTTATTTGTATAGCTACATGTTCAAGGTTAATATTTATGTTCACTATATTAGATATTTTTTAATTTAATAATCTTTTCATTAATAACTCTTATTGGTTTGTTGTATTTTAAAACATTTATATAGTCAAGATTCTTTAATTTTTGTTAAGTATGTTTAATTCACTTTAATATCTATTTTTCCTGTTATATTTCTGTTGCTGATTAAAACTACAACTCACTTGAATAGAAATCAATTTATTTGCTGACTGACTCATGGTGCGTTCAGGTGTCTCCGTTCCTCCTGGCGCTGACAGGAAACAGCCGCGACCTGCAGCTGGACTGAAGCAGGATGACGTCAGCCTGGACGCCGCTCTGCGTCAGGCTCCGCCCTTTCCGCCTCCCGTTGGCCCCGCCCCTCGGACGTCGCCTCCACGTCGGCCAGCGCGCCTCCATCACCAAAGCGTTCACGGCGCGCGACGTGGAGCTGTTCGCCGAGCTAACGGGCGACACCAACCCGCTCCACGTCGACCCGGCCTACGCCAGCACCACGTCCTTCGAGGCGCCCATCGTCCACGGCGTCCTCATCAACGGCCTGATGTCGGCGGTGCTCGGCACCCGGATGCCCGGCCCCGGCAGCGTCTTCCTGTACCAGGAGATCCGCTTCCCGGCACCGCTCTTCGTCGGCGAGGAGGTTGTGGCCGAGGCGGAAGTGCGTAAAATCAAGATGTCGTTCGCCTTCATCGCGGTGACGTGTTCCGCCAAGGACAAGGTGGTGATGGAGGGGGAGGTGATGGTGATGATGCCCGAGAAGCAGCAGGAGTGATGAAGATGGTGGCGGTTAAATCCGGGTCCCTGACGGCGTTTCTGTCAAGTTTAACTTTATTTAAGTGTTCTGTACGGAGGCCCCTGAGGGACATGCGGGAATGCTTTTTTCCTTTGCGTTTCCTCGCAATAAATTATCAAACACATCCTGGTCTGTTCTGCACACAGTCACAGTTCAATAAGTTAATTTAAAAGTTCAAACGCCTTTAATGAGCCTCAGTAAAAAACTTTTTATATATTCTTTACTCTTTGGTGTAAAAAAAACTTATTGAAAATTAATCTATTAATTGCGTTTTCATATTTGTAAAATTGAGATGGGAAACAGCACTTTATTAAAGGACATAATCAAAACTCAAATGATTTTATTAAACCATGAAAATAAGTCAAAAATACTCCAGATAGTTTGTATTTTTTCAAAACTCTACAGAAAAGATAGAAAACTTCAGATATCACACAGACTGGAATATTACAGCGTCAGAAGGCAAAAGAAAAAACCTCCATGTCCCCTAGAGGCTTCCGTAGATTAGAGATGATGAACATGTTTGATGTTGGGTTTCTTGTGTTAATGCGCTCAGTTTTGTGTGAAATCTTTCATTCAATAAAAAAGCGATATTTTCAAATTAAATACTCCGTTTTTACTTTGTTGACGTGGAACAACCAGTTAGGTGAAGGTTTAGCTCACATTTCCCTCCAATTATTTAAAAACCTCTTTTCAGATTATCTTTGTGTGATATTTTAATACGAAACATTTCAATGGGGCAAGAAAGCTAATTAATCCTCCTTTCAGTTCAACCAGGTAAAAATTGATCATATTTTGCCTTAATTTTCACTAAAACATCCGAAGTTCGTTGATTAAATGTCAAATTAAGGTAACCTTGTCATTTGCTGTGTTTTATGCCTGTTTATTTAAATTATCTGAAAATATTTTCAGTGACTAAAGAAAGTCCCTTCAGACAGATTTGAGACTGATTATGAATGAATGAATGAATGAATGAATGAATGAATATGCTTTATTAATCCATCCTTCCATTTTCACACACCTTTGTCCCTGGTGGCGTCGGGACGGGTTCTGGTCAATATCTCCAGCGATCGCAGACTTTATTAATCCCACAGGAAAAAATAAAGTATATTCATTTAGAAAAATGTTTTCTTGACAGGTCTGGTAGAAGAGTTAACAGATAAATGAATTAAGTATCTGATCTGAACAGATACCACAGTTAGTGCCCAAAGGGGGAAAAAAAATCACAGAACTTAATGACAAACATCTGACAAAGTGACGTACTGGAAGAGTCCATCAGATGGCGCTCCAACCTTGGGACTAATCAGAAACCAAATTGGACTTTGCAGCGTTTATCAGTCTGGATGTTTGGATCTCAGTTTGTTTCCATCAGCAGAGCGTTCAACGTTTACCTGAAAACAACCAGATGTTCATCTCCGCTGAGTTTCATCAGAGCTGCTGTTTGCTGACGGAGATCTTCATCGGTAAGATTTCTGCTTCATCCATAGTGGTGACGTAAGGAAACATCTTCTCACTGAAGGTGTGTATGTGTGTGTTAGTATCCAGATCAGAGAACGTCAGTTCTTCTCTGTCCCAGTCCAGATTCACTCTGATCCTCTGGAGATTCTTCTTTAATGAAAGAACTGGTGGAGATGCTGCTGAGTATTTACATTAAAAAATCCCAATACGCAAAAATTCAGACTGTAAGTTTCCCTTCCTCTGGACAGACTCAGCTAACACACCAAGAGGCCAATGTGAACCGTCTCCAATATCAACATCCCAGCTGTGGTTCCCTGAGTTAAAACTGTTAGAGCCTCTGAGTGTTTCTTGGTCCAACTCACCTCCAGTGTGAGCAGCTTGAAGCAGCAGAGTTGGAGGTTTCCACTTTTCTCTCCTGCAGCTGGACTCACTGAGAGGAAGCTGCTAGTTTGGTCTGAAGGTGAAACTGATCGTCTCTCTGCAGGAACCAACGATCACAAACTGATTCCTGCTTTGGTTCAGTTCTGATTGAGGTTGTGTTTCAATGAAGTCCAGAATTCAACCTTTGAGCTGCTATAAAACTCACTGATTAACAGGTTTTATTTTTCTCTGCACAGATCAGAATAAACCTATAATAAATACAGGAGAATAAACTCTGTTGTTTATCTCCTCTACAATTGGTTAAAATTGAAGCAACTCGGAGTGTTGCTGTGAGCAGAAATGAGGTCCAGAGGTCAACGGGCGACCTCTGGAGATAGGCACCAGCGTCCCTCGTGACCCCACTAGGGATAAGTGTGTAGGATAATGGATGGATGTCATTCTCACGCGTCTTCAGGCCATGGAAGACATGGTGGCCGGATTGAGGAGCTCCTTAAAGTGCTCCTTTCACTGCCCAACAATATCTTCAGTTTGGGTCTGCAGTTCCCCTCCCCCACACACTGGGATGAGCCCAGTTTCTTCCTTCTGAGTTGCTGAATCGTTTTCCAGAAGTTCCTTGATGCCAACTGAAAGTCTCTTTTCATAGCCTGTCCGAATTCCTCCCAGACCCTAGTTTTTGTTCCCCAACAGAAGGCACAGTGCTTCTTGTCAAGCCCTAAAAGCCTCTTTCAGCCTCACAGCTTCCATCACCACTGGTGTCAACTAGCAAATCCTGTGGTTTTAACCACAAAAGGCATTAAAAGCCTTCAGCTTCTGGAAGCCACATCCACAGTGACAAGTCATGAGCATGGTCCATATAGATTCCATTTTCCCAATCTCCCTTCAGGAAAGAGACCAATTCTGCAGCAGACATTTCCAGTTCACTCTTACCAGCTGTTGGATTCATCCGGTTTGTCCGGCAGCTTCTCCTGCCACCATGTTTAACTCACCAGGAGGAGATTGTACACTCTGCCTTCACCAGAGTAACCAAGACATATGCAGTCATATCAGACTGCAGGTCCGATATGACTGCTACGTCAACCAATAGGTGGCCTTGTACCTAAGAACAACTATGAACCACCTTATGGTGTTTGCTGTGGACATTCAGTGCTTCTCAAAGATGTCCAACAACAAACCAATGCTCGGCCATCCTTCCCACTCATACTCCCCCCTCAGGTAACAACGTTGCTGCCCAAGGGGCTGTGAAGTCCAACTGCTGTTGGGTTCATTGTCAGAAACAACAGAACCTTTGCAAAGGTTCTGTTTGTGATTATATGTTGCAAACAAGAAACTCGCTCACTGGAAAAAATCTCCAAAATTGAGGCGCAGTCAGGGGCTTGTGAGTATTCCCAACAGGATGAAGCTGGAATTGAACCTTCAACCTTCTGATTGCGAACGACTGCTCTACAGTCACAGTAATGACCTTCCATACAGAAAATGTTTTCAGTTTTAACCAAAACCTGTTTAGAGAAGCTTCAAATATCCAGGATATTAACCAACGAATTTACATCGGAGAATAAAAACAGTTTGAAACAGTGAAGCTTCAGCTCTGAACTTTAAGAATTATTTTAATTAGAAGGGAATAAAGTGGGAGGCAAACAGAGTCCAATAAAAATGCAATGTTTGAAGAAACTTCATTAAGTCTGAATTAAATTAAATCTAATGGGTCCAACAAGTACAGCAGGAAGGGAATGAGGGATGGACGGCAGTAACATTGATCTCCTGTAGGAACTGCAGCAGACCTGATTCAGCCGTCAGGTACTGAGCTGCAGAACTGCAGATCCAAACCATGGTTCTGGAGAACTGGCTGACCCGGCATTTATACATCACAAAGAAACTAAAAACTCTTTTATCTTTAAAAGAACCACAAACCCACAGTTTTATTTCAAATTTCAATGGCTTTATTTTTTATGTATATAGATTTGTATATATTTATATATATTATATATATATATATATTTATGCAACAACTTGTTCTCAGTTGCTTGATTATCATCTTTTGTTCAAACGACATGACACTAAGACCAGGGCATTCCACATGATCATATCTTACAAAAGAGTAAAGAAAAACCAGGAGTGTGCACACACACACGCGCATCCATCAGCGTGTGTGTGTCGTGCTTCAGTCTGCATGGAGAACTGAAGGTCACAGAACCAATGAGACGAGCGGACAGGGAGGAAGAGGAGGAGGAGGAAGCAGGTGGAGAACGGGACTATTCTGTTGCATAGATCGAAGCAAACAGGAGGACGAGAGACAAACGGACAGGATGAGAGTCACACACACACAAACACACACACACACACAAGTCGGGAAGCACAGGACGTTTTGGTCCAAATCTAAACCGAGGCTCAGAACCAGAACTGAGCACCAACACTGAGGTGTCTGCAGCAGCCGGTGGCAGCCAGGTGGTGGCGCTGCAGATCTGAAGCTGCTGCTGTGAACCAGATGAGTTTTAAATGAAATACAATCTGAGTCGATATCAAGCAGTAAATACAGGCTTTTATTCTGAAAAACATTTTTCAAACATTTCTGACTGCATCAGCTTTTGTTTACTTTAATAACAATATTTCTAATAATAATTTCATTGGCCTCTTAAATTTGAGCTGAAATGGATTCCTTGGAATATTTCAGTTTTCCCTCTCAGCATCAGACGGAAGCTGAAGGAGGTAAAAAAAAATTAAATAAAACCCTCCAAAATGTTCCAGACAGTCCGGATGTCTCATGTTTTACAGCTTCAGACTGGTTCCTGTTAAACCGGTGTCACACCGGATCAGGGGGCGCCTCGGAATCCAGTGTGACACCAGAACCGGGTCGGATACCCTGGTTGGATGGAACCATCCAACAACCGGAGAGAAGAAGAAATGTTTTGGTCAAATCTCAAAGACGTGTTCATACATAAAGCAGCAGATCATTTTTCAGAAACTGAATTCCTGACATCAAATTTTAATTTTTGGAGCTTGTGGACGACAAACTGCTGATGGGAAAGTTTGGATTCTGATCCAGAGATTGGAGGTTTAGTTTTTCAGATCAATTGATGCGGTTGGTGAGAGTGAGTGATGAGTTCAGGGACAGTCTGTGAACCTGAGTGCTGTGATGGGGATGATGGGAACAAAAAGATGAGATTCCAGGTTTGCTCAGTGTTTTCTCCTCTCAGTGTAACGGAGACTGACTCTGTGTGTGTGTGTGTGTGTGTGTGTGTGTGTGAGTGGAGTCAACAGTTGGGATGTGTCATTCCGTACTAAAACATGCAGAACACAGAACATTGAACACGGATACTGAACAGCTGCTGATTCTTTTTTCTGGGTTTTGTTGGGGTTTTTTCTGGCTACACAGAACACGACGGAACCAATCGCACCAGGTCGGACATATTGCTTTAAACCACCAAAGTCTGTATATATGTCATGCATGCCACATAGATGATATCATGTTTATACAAAAATAACACCAACGCCTATAACTGGCTATCATAGTAATTACAGAAACTAAAACTTTCAGTCTTTTTTGCAACAAAGTTCAAACAGAGAACCGGATTTCTGCCTTCATATTTAAATCTGATATATACTCGTACATATCGGAGATAAATACACACGGAATGTAAATGTGGCTTCCAGCTGTGATGTTCCAGTTCGTTTTGCAGACGATGAGCAGGTCGTAACGGAAGAAGCTTCTTCATGATCGAAAACAAAGTTCTGCTGCTGCAGGGGCGTCCGGGATGAGGTCCAAGCAGCCGGACGCCCCGCGGAGCCACTGAGGCTACGGCAAGAGCTGAGGGACAATCCTGAACCAGGCCGAGGGAGGGAGGGAGGGGGATGGAAACGACTTTGGCAGAACAATCTTAAAGCTATGCTGGGTGATGATTGGCTGGTTGGCCGCTCTCCCACTTCCTGGTTCGCCTCATTCGGTGTGGGACATTATTTACACATGCGCCACCTGCTGGTCAGGGGCAGGAGTTCAGCAGGAAGAGGAAGTGATGTCAGAGAGCTTGAACAGTCCCGCCCTCTCCACTGTAGGCTGAAAGTCAGACGGAACGCAGCGGCACCTTGTGTCCCGCTCCAGGCTCCAGAACCAGGCGCCGGACCGGAAAACGACTCAGCGCTAACTGCTGCAGTCAGAATCTGCAGGATGGATACTTCTGGGTTCTGGAAGAACCTCTGGACCCGGGCCAACCCGGTTCAGGTTTTTTCTGAAATTCTGCTCTCAGGTCCGTCTGGACTTGGTTAATCGTCTCCATGTTGAAACGGATCAGAGACCAAACTGAGTGTTTGAGAAGAGGCTGAAATGTGGTTGGGTCTGAACACTAACCTCAGGAGTTGGTCATCGTAGGCCCGGTTCTGACCCAGAGTCCCACAGAGGCTGTAAACGGATGACTAACCCAACCGGCGCCGAGCTCTGGATAAGTGGCGGAGCCTGGAGCCGGACACAACATGATCCAGTGAACAAACAAACCCAGAAGTTGGAGGAATAATGATACATTCCTGTTTAATGTTGGACTCAAACCAAGTCAGAACCGTTACAACAAAGAAACCAAACTGGAGCCAGAGGGGCTGATGGGAAGTGAACAGCCAACAGGAAGTAAACAAGTCACTGCAGGTTTGGGAGCCCTAACGTCAGGTGACTCGACGCCACACGTGGCAGAAACATTGGGAGCTGTAAAAACAGAGTCCACGGCAGATTCCTATCATTCAGGTTCTGAACGCTCACCAAACTCCTCAGCCTGTACACAGATTCATACATCTGCAAAATATTAAAAAGTACTCAATATAAAAATACAGAAGAATTGTAAAAAATGAACAAAACATTGAATTTTATATGAACACCATGCAAGAAAGGTTTCCTACTCAGTTAAACAGTAAGATCGAGGAGAGGAACAGATGAGGGGGGTCAAACCGCTTCTCATGTAAACATCGGAGAGGTCCTTCAAACACGGTTCAGGGTCGGCAGTGACAACTGAAGAGTTTCTCCTCGCTTTTTGGTCGTGTTTGGAGGGCAGGGTGGGGCCTCTGGAATAATGACGGAAAACAACATCCTAGAAAATATGGCTCTGAGTACTTAGAAAAAGCTTGTCGAGGGGAAAACATTAACCAAGTCATGGAAAATATGGCAGTAGTAGCACATCGCCTCCGTCAGGAGAGGCCGACGGCTGTTTGAAGGGATTGGACGCGCCGCTGCGGGAAGCGGCGGGGACACAGTGGATTCAACTCTATAGGCCGACTGGTGACATCATCAGTCTCCTATAAACCTCAGCGTGGCCTCCACACTAACGCCTGTCCAACACAGCAGGGCAGAGCGGTGTCGCCGGGGTAACGGTGATGGTGATGAGCAGACGCCGGCTCCGCTGCTGGCCGTGTGATGTCACTGACAGCTCATCGAAAATCAGACAAACGAGGGAAGAGAAACGATGGCAGACGACTCAGGAGCGCTCAGCGGCGAGTGATCTGGGAACGCCTGGCGGAGAACGATCTAGAAACGCCCAGTGGCAATCGATCTGATAGTGCCTGATGGCAAACAACCCAAGGGCACCTGGTATTGGAAAACCCAAGGAGCGCCTAGCGACAAGCAATCCAGGAGCGCCTGATGACGAACGACTCAAGACCGCCCAGCGGTAAGCGATCAGGGAACACCCAGCGGCGAGCGATCAGGGAACGCCCAGCAGTGAGCGATCAGGGAACGCCCAGCAGTGAGCGATCAGGGAACGCCCAGCGGTGAGCGATCAGGGAACACCCAGCGGCGAGCGATCAGGGAACGCCCAGCAGTGAGCGATCAGGGAACGCCCAGCGGTGAGCGACCCAGGAGCTCTAGAAGTGCCCATTGGCCGAAGATGCAGGAGCACCTGGCGGCGGAAAACCCAGGACTTTCTGGGGTTGGGCGATCCAAGAGCTCCTGGTGACAAATGACCTGGGCACTCCAGTCGACTGTCCATTACTGACTTTAAAAGCTTTGTGCTCTGGCAGTCTGTGTCTGCAGCCTCATTCTGACTCTGTTCATGGCTCCACTTCCAGCATTGATCCAACCAACGGATCAGTACTGGAGTCTGCTCGTTCTGAATGTTTAAACTCCTTAGTATGTGATGACAGGGGAGCAGAGGAAGCTTCATTCAGGTGCCTGAGGGGGCGGGGCTTCTGTGATGGAGAGGTGGAGCTCTAGCCAGGCCTCCATCACACAAAGCAGGAAAAGTGGGCTCTACGTTTAAACGCTAAACACGCTGGTGTTTGTAATGAGTTCTGATTTTTTCCGTGTTTTTTTAAAGGGGGGTATTATGTAAAATTTTGAGATGTACATCAAGTTATGATGTTATTCCTTCATCAAAAACATACCTGGAGTGTTGCCTTGATTCTTTCATGCATGTTTGAGAAATCCTTTAATCTGCATGGCAACCATTCTGTGTGAAGAAGTGTGTAGTTTAACTGAGCGCTGCTTTTTCCAAGCAGAGCTGCAGTCTCCAAGCGGGAAGTGTCAGAAAGAGCAGGAGCTTCTAAAGGTGACAGAGTCCCAATTTCAAGGCGTTAAATTGTAAAGAAATTTATTTTAAGTCATGTTTATATATACAGCATTTTTAGGACTGATGGTACAATAGTTATTTGATTGTGCTATAAAATGGCACTATGTGCCTGGAAAATACATAATAATACCCCTTTAAGTTTAACCTGATCCGGTGCAGCTCAGATGGGCCGACCGGCGCCGGCGTCCCCGCCGTGCGGCGTCAGAAGGGAGGGGAACGAAACGAAACGGTTAGTGTTTAATGAGACGGTAGTGATCAACAGAGCCGACCATGTCGCGGCGAAACAGCAGAAGATCTGCCGGATGTTTCCTTCAGGCTCTCCAACGTGGGACAGACAGGAAGATCATGGAGCTCTGAACAGAGACGCGTCCAAACAGCTGGACTCACGGCCATCATGCGACTCAACAGGAAATCAAAACATGCATCAGGTTAAGACAGACGCTGCGGATAAACCGGGGCAGGGGCAAACAGAACCCGGCTCAGATGGGACGAGGTCGGAGAGCGGGTCGTCTCTGGATGCTGCCGTGTTGGGAAGCGAACAGACTGCCTTCCCACGATGCACTGCAGCATGCAGAGGTGAAAAGGGGAGGAAGATTTCTATAAGTGAACTGAGGGAGTCTAAACGAGAAGCAGGTGTTCCTGGAGAGGAGGCTCCGCCCCCAGCTGATGGGATGGAGGTGATGGAGGAACAAACTGAACATCACAGTCAGGATGGAGACAGCGTGGGGCGAGGATGTGTGCTGATGAGAGGGAGAGTCATGATGCCCCTCCCCAGAGCAACAACCCAGCTGGTGGAGGTGATGAAGAGGAGGGGAGGGAGGAGGAGCTCCTTGCTGCCAGGTGCTTCTCCTTCGCCGAGGATCAGTGAAGTTCCTCGATCGCGTTGCTGTTCTCCTCAATGATGCTGAACCGAGGCGCCTCCTCCTCAGAATGCGGCAAAAACTCAGGATGGGCCATAAAATTATGGATGGAGCTACGGGAATGTGGACTCTCCACCTCGAAGATGGAACTACGGAACGCGTTCACCACCTTAATCTGAAACAAACAGAGAGGACACGTCAGGAGCAGGAAGATGAATAGCAATAACACTGATTTTAACAGGCAGCGGGGCTGATGGGACACTCATGGGGTGAGGGGATGCATCCGGATCTGGGCAGGGAGATGCAAAACCACAACAATTACAACGAAGGAACGATGACTGCAAACTTTGGAGGAAAATCAAGAAAGATTCTTAAACACAAGAGGACCAAAAATGCTCATCATGATGTTGGAGGCAGCTGAATATGGACACACACACACAACTATACATACACACACGCGACCATCTAGGCATCATACAGTTATTCCTAACACCAGAGCACACCACGGAGGATGCTCCAGCCCGCCTTCCGGTTAAACGACCCGATCTCCATCACCGCTGGAGAACCGGCTCAACCGCAACTAAACATCACAGCAACAACTGAGTCAAAGTGTCACATAATCTCATGCAACACTAAGCAAACGCTCCATCTACACTCATAAAGATTCATTCATGAAAGTTAAACTGACGGCATGACCTACTTTCTGATCAGTTTGGCTGATGATGATGATAATAATAATAATAATAATAATTACTGAAGGGCCTTAATAGAATATTGAAGCTTCATTCCCAGAAATGTGTTTATCTTTACTTATGGAAAAAAAGGAATAAAAAAGCTTAAATTACAAAACATTACAACCCTCCATTCTGATGCAGTAGGATAGTTCACACCCTTGATCCCAGCACACACTATTCCAACCAGGAGAGCATTAAAATTCACCTTCTGTTCCTCACATTTGGAGCCCATACTGTTTTCCAACCACCACAGTTCCTCACTGATCCTGAGTGATGCAGCAGCAGCGCTTTCATTTTAAAAACTACAGACTTCTCCATGAATTCCACATAAAGACTCCCAGTTAGAGATTAGGTGGTCCAAACCAGAAAAACCAGAACAAAGTCACTTTGACCAGTTTTGGACTGGATTTTCCTGCAGTTTAAAGCTTTCTCCACATGTAGCCATTATCTGGGAAAACTAATACATCTTTGTGAATTTTGGACTTTCATCCACATGAAAACTCAGTTTAATATAAGTAAAAACAATTATTTATAAAAACTCTGATCAAAATGGAGATTTGAGAAAACTTTTTTAAATAAACAAAAAAACAAATTTAGGATCCCATACATTACAGCCTATTATAAATAATGCACCGATATCTACTGGCTATCTGTCAAACTTACTTTCCCAATCAACATCCTTTTGTGTTCAACCTACATACCTGTCCACACTGATGATCAGCACATTTAATTCCTAACAGGAAGTTCATTTTGAAGCAATCCGATTGGCTGACACGTCTTAGCATTGCTCTACGTTGCCCCCTGTGGGTCTGGGATGTTAAAACAACGCTCAGAGAGGATTTGTGCGAGTTAATGCGGATGAAAACTTCTCTGGAACAAAAAACAATGCAGAGAAGATATTTGTTTCCATAAAGATCGGCTTCCTGTGGATAAGGCTTAAATTTCCCTCTGGGATGAAAACGTGCAGCGCTCCCTGATCCTGAACAGGATCATCCATTTTACCACAAACTGGGACGGGAGGCTCAGGTAAATCCTGACTAATATCCGGTTCTTTTCCGGGTCAGTAGAAAGAACTCTGAACAGTCACACTTCCACCTGAACTGCCGTTAGATTCCTCATACATGTCAGACCGTAAACTTAATTCCTGAAGGTTTTCTCCTTTTGAGTTACCGTGACAACCGCAGCCTCAGAACCAGAAACCAGGGCTCAGTCAGAGGAAGTCAGGCCTCTGCGGGTCACGAAGCCATGTCAACCGTCAGGGTCACTGGGAGCCTTTGGAAAACACAACCCAACATAATCCTGCTCTGTCCTCTGGAGGCCTTTCCTCTGATGAGGCGGCTGCTGCCGATCACCCTGATTTATACGCACCAGCACATACTCTCCATTATAATTAATAACCTGCAGCTCAAAGCTGAACCACAGGAGAGCTGCAGCTGAGCACACACGCACGCACATGCACGCACGCACGCACACACACACACACACACACACACACACACACACACACACACACAAAGTTTAGACATTGCTGGATGTTAAACCATGAGAGACTTGCGGAGCCCGAAGGATTTAAACCCATAAAATGATCTTGGTACCCAGGCTGCTGCCTCTGAGCAGCGGATTTATGGATTGTTTAGCCTTCAGGGCAACCAATCAGAAGCCTTCTTCTCTTCTGTTTCTGACTCGACAGCTGCAAGTCTCACCATGTCTTTACACGAGTTCACAGGTCAAACGTCCAGAACATGCAGAAGAAACGGCTGAGAGCAAGCTGAAACCGAAAGAGATGAAGATGAAGCAGAGGAGGCTGTCTGCATGTTCTCTGACCCTTCGACGCCTGGACTCCTGACCTCTGACCCCTGGAGGGATGCTCCAGTACTCTCTGACACTTTCTGGGTGGCTTTCCTCCTGCGGAGCAGCTACTTCTTCGCCTTGCTTGACAGGGCTCATTTTGAGATCTTTGATCAGAACTAAAACTCTCCTGACCTGCTGTCTAGTTTGTGATCAGACGAGGACATGCAGACACCTGCCAGGGACAGACGCGGTTTCATGCAGATTAAACAGAGTCCAGCCAGGATGAGGCGCCGTGTGAGCTGGCCTCCAGTCACACACTCACTGCCTGCAGCGGAGGAGGAAGCAGCAGGGGCCGGAGCCCCAGCCGAGTTGGTGAGAGAGGAGGAGGAGCTAAGCCCTACATGGGTGGGGCTAGAGAGAGTTTTGGCGGCAGTGGCATCATTGTGCTGGCTGACGACGGACGGCTGGCGGCGCAGGGCACCGGGCACCGCCGCCTGGCCCGTCTGGAAGGTATAGACCACATCCATCTGGGGGAGGACAGCCACAGTTAGACAGCAGTGAGAGCAAGAGGACAGCAGGACGGGGACAAGTCCACAGAGGGGTTAGAGAGGACAGAGAGTTAAACAAAGGCAGACCAGAACAGAGTTAGGAGGTCAGAGGTCAGTGGAAAGGTTCCTTCAGGCTCCAGAAATCCACCAGAACTACATCTGAAAACGGATCCGCTGGATTTCTGTCCATCAGCAGAAAACAAACCCTATCCTTTTCTGACATTAGAGCCGCACATTTCTATGTATTTCACTGACGTTTTATAATATGATGAATGATTTTCAGACTATTGAATATAATCTGTAAAGTGTGGTTCTCATTTTTATTCAGCTCTCTGTACTGTGATGCATCTTAAACAACAAATTCTCTTCAGAAGCTGCTTAATGTTGGTCTGCATCAGAGACGGGGGAGTTGAAGATGGATGGAGTTAAATCAGGACAATCCTGGTAGCAAACCTTTTAGAGGCTGGAGTGGAGCAGAACCCTGAACCCTGTTTAGTGGCCTAGTCAAAGACCAGACCTAAATTGAGCTGAGAATTTGAAAATTGATGTTCTGCTCTCAATCTGAACTGTAGATGTTTAAACCTGGATGTGACAAACCTGCAGCAGACAGTTGAGCTTTTTGCTAACTTTGAAATGTTTAGCACTCTTAGTTTCCCCTAAATTAATTTTTCTGAAAAAAATTTAAAGCAATAATTAATTTGGCTGTTTCATAAAGTTTCAGTTAAATAAAGTTCAACATATGTGTTGAAGTTTTGGTTATCGACTGTTAAGTATTCTTTACGTAGCTAGACGTTTATATTCATGCTCTTATTTTGAAGTGGGTGAAGACTATTTACGCATCAGTAATGTTTCTTCTCCTCACAGGATGCGGAGCAGAAAATGACGTTTATTTATTATCTACAGTTTAAAATCTACCTCTGTCCTGCATGCTCATTGTGGTCAATACAGCTAAACTAGCAGCAGAGTTAGAAAAAGTCAACTTCTGTAAAACTGAAACCTTTAGAGGAAGATCTGATCCAAAGAATCACTTCCTGAAGGGCAACCCGAACAGGAAGGTGTGTAATGGCAGATTTGATCCAGTCAAGGGCAAAATAACACATAGGGGTATTAAGATGGTTGAATTTAGTGCTTTAGCGTTAGCGGAACTAATGTTTGTGATTAGCGGTTGGCATAGCTAACTTTTACTGATGCTCACCGCTGGATAAAACATTGAGGTTCACGCTGTTAACCTGAGCATCTGATCTGTTCTTCATTAAAGAAAAATGTTTTATATTTTCCCTGGAAATCAGAAAATGCATCAGGCCGGAAACCAGGATAAAATTCTGCTTTGGTTCCCTCCAGGACAAACACCACAGTCCAGAGGAACACCGGGAGTTTGATGCGTGAAGAAACACAACCATGAGGGAGAAACAAAGATGGAGGCAGAGAGAAGAGGAAGTCATGGAGGAACTGTTGTGATTTAGAGACGCGTTCATCCGAGGGACGGAAGCGGAGCTGGATGAATGGAGAGCACTCAGAGGAACACAAGCAGCAGAAAGAGGAGAAATGTCATTTGGAATGACTGATAAAGTCTCAGCGACGAGGTGCTGCTTGTACCAATTATTCCCCTTCTGTGTTTGACTGCTGAGGCGTCAAGCGGAGCAGCGCCGCCCCGCCGGAACAGGGAGGAGGGCGAGACGAAGAGGAGCACGGAGAGATAAGAAGCTAATTAGCTCGCCTCCCCGTCCTGCCGTCCTCCCGTCCCAGCAGGACGATCGGACTGATACAGGACAACAAGAGGAAACAGCTTCCTTATTTCTCAGGTGAGTGCTTCGACTGGATCTCTTCTCTCTGAAACATTCGGACCTGTTGGGCTCCTGGTGCCGATGAGATCCTCCTCAGTGGAAGACCAGACAGACTGGCTTAGCTTATCCTGGGCTAGCGCTGTAGTAAGGCTGCTGTAGGTCATAATTCACTTCTTTCTCCTACTGCTCTCCCTCAATGGATAATCTACAGCTGCTGCCATTAGTGCTGTTCTTTCTAGTGTTTCTGGTTCTATAGTCAATTCCTAACTGGTTAGCTTTCTGAAAGCCCAGTTAGAACCACATGATTAGAAGCTTAGAGAGCATGAAGACATTTTATAAACCAGGGGAGGTTTGTTTTCTGATGCTAATCTGTCATCTTCCTGTTGAAGCACAGCGGTTTAACTGTTTTTGGAGCACTGCGTTTTGATTGGTCGCTGTTCCCCATGAGCCTGCCTCCAGCTCATGATAAGAGCAGTTATTCGTTCTGGTGCAGCAGCAGACTGGTGCTGAGTAACACCAGTACCAGTGAAGCACTGGAAAAGGCTGCTGTGTCTTTAAGAGGCACTGATGGAAAACAGAAACAGCTTTGAGTTTCTGTTTCTGCTGGAGGTTTCTTTCTACTAGCAGGGAGTAATTCCACCCCACTGTTACCATATGCTTGCTCAGGAGTCTGGGCTGTTTCAAAGGTGCTGGGCTTAATAAGACTGATCCTGTTTTACCAACCAGTTTATTAAACTGGATCTGACTGGATACAATGTGTGTACTGACTTTTATTAGTGTTAAGTAGATTCTATTATTATTGTTTTTATGTTATTTGTTGATGATGTGTGTAACAGAGTCTCTCTTGTAAATGAGTTTCAAGAGATTTTTCTGTATAAATAAACGATTAATAAAAAAAACAAAACAATCGGGACTGAAATAGGAGTTTAAATGTGTCGATGCGATTGGACGAATCTTAATTGATCGTCTCCAGTTAATTAATGCAGAAATGAATCAGCAGCAGTGATAATTTACACACCGAGCTGCTTCTGTTTACCTAGAAGAACTACAAACTGTGTGTGTGTGTGTGTGTGTGTTGGCTCTGCTACTGAACGTGGGTGTTAGCATCAAGGCTAATGAAGCCAACAGGGACAGAATGGACTGACTGGACATGTTGATGCTCAGTGTGTGATGATCCTGTAGGAGGATCACACACACACACAAACACACAATCTACAGCCTGGTTGCCATGCCAATGTGTGTAAGTGTTGCACTAACAAGAGGATAAGTGGTCCTGTGGTCTGTCAGAACTGGTTGAACTGGTAACCAGTTGTAATCCTGACTGGTTTCAGCCAGAGTGTCTGTCAGCGGGTCGCCTGCTGCTTTAATTGGAGGTTTAATGAAGAGGTTCTGGGCTGCGGATCTGCAGCAGAGTGTGAAATTAACAGAACCTTGGTATTGTCGCTGAAGACAGGAGACACTGTGAAGCCGACACACTGCCCAGTTCAGCAGAGCTTTGATGTGAGGAGTAAAACCAGTTTGAACAGGGACGGTTAGCGGTACCTGGGTCTGGATCCGGTTGAGTCCTCGGAACCAGAGGATCTGGCCTCGCCGCAGCTCCATCTCTGCGTGGTCGATCTCGTCCGTGTCCTCCGTCAGCTCCTCCTTGTGGATCTCCTCCTTGGTGATGCCGTGGCCCGCTTCCTTCAGGAACGTCAGGTGATGGGTCGGGATGGCCGAGATCAGCTGAGGACGGGAGAACCAGCTTACTTCCCGCTTTCCAGAACATCCTGCCAGTTTGGACTGGTTTAGCCTGGCTCCACCAGCAGTGGAGGAGTTTCAACATTTAGTCCATAGTTTGAATAATTCTAGTTTTTATGTTTGCTGTTGGCAGGCCTGTCACAATAAATGTTGCTGGATGATAAATTATCCCATAAGTTATTGCAATAAACGATAATATAATATAATATAATAATGCAATAATAGATTCTCAAAGATCAATAAATGTTAAATTTTAATGAACATTTAACACTGGAACTGCAGGACATTATAAACATGCATTTACCATTTTGTTGATCATTTATCATGATAGATAGATAGATAGATAGATAGATAGATAGATAGATAGATAGATAGATAGATAGATAGATAGATAGATAGATAG
>CAEFZX010010511.1:0-29593 GCA_903066825.1 Alfaro cultratus
ATATATTTCCTTTTTTCAAGGCAGTGAATCTTCATTAAAATTTAGTAACCCCCACGCAACACACACAATAAAATGTAATTATTTACAGCTTGAATTTTTAGGGCCTAGTTCTATATCGGTTTTGTGAGGCAAATAAGAAAAGGCAACAGAACCATCCAGCCTCCCATATGATGTTAGCATTATTTAGAAAATAAAAATCTAAGTATCCCAATAAAATTATATAGTTTGTGACAGTAAATCCACCCACAATGAGCCTGTTGAGTCGTTAAACCTGCAAAACGTCTTACACCCCATTAACTGCTTTACATTTGAGGCCTCAGCAAGACATAGTTTTACCTACTGTTTGCTCATGATGCAGAGCTGAGCCAGCCGTTCGAGGTGTTGTGCTTGAGAGGCCTGCTCTGAAAGCTCCTCTGGGTTTGTCCATCCTGCAGAGCCCAGGGTGGCCTCTTCCTGAGGCCCTGTTACCGAAACACAGGGCATGGAGTAAGTCAGTCAATAATGAGAAATCTCACCCTGTCTTTTTCAGTCTTCCCAATCCACACAGAGTGCAAAAGATAAATTTCAGCAGCCAACTATCAGCCTGTCTGACACTGCTGCAAACTATAAGCTTGAAATGTGACGAGGATCCAACTGAGGGCCGGAGACAAGAGAGCAGAGATAAGCACAGGACAGAGCAGATAAGGGCGTCAAACAACACGGTTTCCACGCCCACGATGAGAAGCACACAGTGACGAACCACAAACAGAAGGACAGCACATTAAGCACACAAAACACATACGCTATCCATAGCACAAGTGAATGACAACAAATCAGTGGTACAGGCGAAGACTTCCTACTCAATATGAATCCAAATACAGTGATAAATATGTGAGCAGTCATACACTGTGGTGGATAAGAAAAATGGCTTCTCTGACCCGGGAGAAGTTTACCGTCCAACCTGAGTCAGTGCTGATTCAGGTGCTTCGGTTAGCTGGAGTGACACAGTTCCTAATGAAAAAATATGACCATTTGTCTCCCACTACGCCTGTCCCTGGCCTCCTCCACCAAGCCCACACAACACTGCTCTGCTGCCTCAGCAGCAGACGGAGGGGAACAGGCAGCCGTCTGGAGCGGCGAACGAAGCAGGTGATGAATGACTGGCCTAGCTCTGAATGCTTGACACAAGGCACCCCCAAGTTTATCATAAAACAAGATAAAGGTGTCAACTTTAAAATATTTAAATGTCAGACTTGTTGATTTTTGAAAATTACTTGTAGTATCACACACCTTATTTTAGCAAACTAGTTTATACCCACCATAACATCAAAAAATGTTGAGTGAAGAAAACACAAAGTTGACCAGCTTCAGTTTTTTCTGAGGTGTTGAAAATAGTCTTAAGATGAAGAACAAAAGCTGTAGGAAACTAGAAATGAAGCTGTATTTTCTATGGAGCTCGAACAGATATTTGTTTTTCGATTTGTAGTTGGAACCTGGATTTTCCCAGCTCTCAGTCAAAAATTCAAAGGATGTTTTTGAAAGCTGAGACTAGAAGCACACATTATGCTGTACTATGTCTTTTGTTATCATCACTACAATAATTAAGATATCCGATATGACCAAGTACTATTCAGATGTGAGGTCATTCCCAGATTTAAGCTCCAACTTCCAAAACACAAACAGTGTAAGACGTCAGCACTAGAACAGGATCCTAAACCTGTTCTGTCTTAACCTTTTAAAGAATCTAATATTAGTAAAAAACATTTTCATTGCAGAGCCGTGTAACAGCAACTGCTCTCTCCCTGTGACGTTGCCTCTGATATAGATTATGACAAAAAAAAACCTTAGTAAGGCTCCTATATAGTTACAGTGAATGAATGATTTAACAATAAATCACACAACATAAATTAAATCTTCTGTTATTGATTTTGACAAGATCTCGTATGAAAACTATTTTGTGAAATGTAGCTGTAACTTATTTTTATGTAAATGAAAGCTCTTAAAAGAAATAAATCAGAATCAACTAAAGTTGATACCGGCATGTCAGACATCAGCCACATCTGTTACTTGTGGATCCTTACACTTTTATACTCACCAAAAGACTAAATTCCTATGTTATTATTCAGCAAACATTTTAAAGCTACTTTCTTAAAATGTTGTTTTCTATAAATGAGCTGCCAAATGTCATACATATTATCTGGAAATGAAGGTCATTGGAAATTCTTGGAAGCCAGAGCCAAACACCACAAAATCAAAGTCCACTATTGCGCAGTGGACTTTGTGTGGATGCTGTGTGTGGACTTATTTTCCTAGAAATCTTCCCTGAAAAGTGGAACTTTAAAAAAAATACTCACCTGGGCTCCCCTGAAGAGCGGTGAGCTCGATCAATGCCACCTCGTAGAACATCTTTTCAGCCTGGATGAACTGGAGGGCCTTCCCATCTGTTTATATAGGTGAAGGACTGGTCTCAGATGACAACAGGGTTAGTCAGTTGTGGGAGTTAAAAACAGCCGTCACGTTTCTTTTTTCCGTCCCGCTGGACAACAGCCATTCAGGCCAAACAGAAGGTGTAGCAATCCAAAGCAGGCTGTTAATCTCATTGTGTGGATCTTAAAGTTCAGATTTAGTGTCTGAATCACACATTGTCTTTAAGAGTAAACAAATCTCTTACTGCATTATATCCTTTTTTTGAAGCCAGTTTTAATCTTTTAAATTTCTAATTTCAGTTCAAATTCTTTGTAAAAGATTTCGACAGGAGTTTTTTGCTCCCATAAAAAGACTCTATGAATAACATCCTAAAAATAGCTCACTTTGCAAAAGAATTCAGGGCACTTAGTGTGCTTGTCACTGAAAAGAGACACCGTTGATGCACGTCAGATTATTATGATGACCAATGGAACAGAGAGTGCTTAAAATAAATCCACCAGTCTCTTTTTAGGTGTCCTACTTAACATCAGGTTTCCCATGAGTAAAAATTACAACCAAAACATCTCAGTTTGTATCAGTTCTGTGACTCCACATCAAAATTACACCAAAACATCAACAAGGTTTAGAATACAAACAATAGATTTTTCTCTTCTGAAGAGCAGGAGGGTTGCCTGATTTTGTTACATACACAATAACCATAAAACTTTACAATCCAAACAAAAAAACTTATTTGCAAACCCATAAATGGACAAAATGGAAGACATGTTGCTGTTAAAAACTATTCACAGTCCCTGAACATTTTGCCACATTTCTTTGATACCTCTTATTAAAACCTGTTAACAGCTTTCAGAAATCACCTAATTAGCACAATAATTCAGTCTCAGTATAAATAGGGCCGATTTGTGAAGCCCTCTAACGTTCATGAAAGAACAGTATTATGAAGACCATGTAACTCAGCAGACACCTCAGAGATACTGTTCTGGAGAGGTTTAAGGTCGATTTAGGGTTTAAATTTATGTTTGTGGTTCATCACTGCAACAACTCACAAACTAAAGAAGAGCACATTAAGAAAACAGAACGCATATGCTATCAATACCACAATCACGTAAAAATGAATCAGAGGTACAAGCAAAGGTTTCCTGCCTAATTAGAATCCAAATACAGTTATAAAGCCGAAATACGATGAGGTGTGTAAGGAAAACGGCAGCTCTGACCCAGGAGAAGTACTGTTCAGCCTGAGCAAGCAGTTCGGCCTACGGCAGCTATAAGGTGGGCCATCTGTGCAGGAGAATAAAGGGGATGAGGCATTGCCCAAGGTTGGCGCACTTCTTCTGACTGCTATATTTAACTCCCCTGAAGCACAACAATCCATCAACAGGAACCATGCACAATCCTTTCCTGGGAACAGCCTCTGCTCTGAACTGGTAATTGGACGCCAATAAAAATAAAAATAAAACATCTTGCATTAACACTGGGAACTTCAAAGGCAAATCCGCTCACACGTGCCACGAGACCCAGGTGTAAACTGAAATGACCTCCTGGGGAAAAAAACAAACTTTAAACTAAGAAACCATTTTAAAAAAAATTTCCGAACATAGATTATGTAGGTTTTTGTAACTAAAAGACACTCAACAAATTTGATTGAATTCTAAAAAACAGGAGTAGGTTTATAACTGAGACATAAATCATACCAAACAGTGTTAAAACAAAACAAAATAATCAACCTTTAAATCTGTCTGAATAAGGCAACATGCAAACCATGTTGCATCCTGGAGCCAGAAATTGTTTCAAGTTAAAATAAAAATAATTATTATCTAGCAGTTTCATCAACTCAACTTTAGACTGAACTGACTTCAGCAGCTCTGCAAGGTAGAATATGCTTAACATTCACACTTTGATCAAAATAACTGTTTTTAAAGTCAATTTAAACAGGAAATATTGTATACAGTATACTCATATACTGAGTGTGATTGATTTTGCCAACAAAATTCAAATGTTTTCCAACAAAAGTTGTGACATAAAGAGATTTTTAAATTGGATTTCACTAATACTAAAAATCCTTCCTAAAGAATGATGCAGATTATTTTTTATTTTCATCTCTAATAACACAGTGGCTACAATTTGTGGCCCATTTTTGTGTGCAGATTTGTCTTTCACATCAGCAGGGAATTAGACTATTTGAATATTTAAATTCTTTTTTTCCCCAGATAATGTATTTATATCCTGCATAGAGAAACATGAGAGAAGAAGCTGGTATTTTTGCTCTCATAAAACATTTGTGTGAAACTATAAAGTTCCCACATCCCAGTTCCTGTTTGGGCAGACTGACCTATAACCTTCTTCCCCAGAATGCAGCTGCAAAAAGAGCACAGCTCTACTACTTCTGCTCATGTGATGGATGTAAAAATTACTACAGTGCCTTCCAAATTATTCACGTCAACTGAATTTCTAGCATTTTTCTACTTAGTACAACCATAAATCTCAAGTAGTGCTTGATTTTGAAGCAGAAGGAAAGTTGCACGTGGTTTTCAATTTCCTTTAAAGACAACATTCTAACAAGTGTGACGTGCATTTAACCAGCTCCATTTACTCTGAAAATCTTGTGTAGATAATTGCCTTTTAAAGTGATATAATTTCCAAAAATAAAGGTCCACGGAGATAATACAACAGTTCTATGAACACAGCAAAACTAACAGGTTTGTTGGAGAACATTAAAGAACAAACATGACAATAAAGGATTAAGGAAACAGTAGAAAGGGAGGGATAAAATTGTGACGTTTAAAGAAGGATTTCAGCCCCGTTCAATCAATCATGTAGGAATAGGAGTGTGCCACATGGTAACTCTAGAGGAGCTGCACAGATCTACTTCTCAGGTTGGAGTATCAGAACACATCGTTCCCCATGCTCAAACACAGGTATTTTAGTTCCTAGAATCAACTCTAAATGAGCTTTTGGTTCTTTATTTCATTATGGTCTTGTTTTCCTGTGTTTGCTCCCAAAACCAAAGAGCTGAAACTGCAGAATTATGTCTTAAAATTCAATCACTATCTCAAGTTTTTAATTAGACTGGATGTTTTGTGTCAGTGTGTTGTTTTAAATCCAAGTCTCTGATGACTTATTGGTTTTAATCATTTTCATCTTTTATTTGTACATTTCTTTTTATGCCTTTTTTCATTTTAGGAAATATGTTGTATAAATAAAATTGACTTGACCGGTCATTCATTCACAATTCTAGTTTTCATGACGCTGAAAGATGAAAAATGTTAAGATTTTTTAGGAAAGTGATTAACAGTTTCATTTGCAAAAGCCATTAATGGGGCACAATGAACTTGTGAAAGACGGTGCGGTCAGATGAGATCAGCATCAAACGTTTGGGCCAACATATATACAGTGGTGCATAGTGGAGAACATGGACACTGGTCAGAGATGAAAAATCCAGAGAAATTCTTAAAAAAAACATTTAAGATCTGCATAAATACTAGCGATAAAACTGAAGGTTTACCCTCCAGCACGACAACAACCCTGAACATAAAGCCAGGATATATAATGGAATGGTTTAGATCTAAGCATATTAATGTTTTAAATGTGCTCTCTATCCAATTGTACAGAGCTTCAGCTATTTTACAAAGACTATGGAAGACGTTATTGCCACTTTGCATTGACCTGTAACATAAAATCTCAGTAAAATACTCGGATGATTCAGGTTACTACTATAGGATTATTAACACTATATTTAAATTCATTGTAGCTTGATTTTTAACAATTATTATTATTTCAACTGTTATTGTTAATACAACAGGACATTCTTATGGCTGTAATGTTACACTAAAAGTAAATGAGTGTTACTCTGCTGTACATGAAACACCCCAATCTGACCTGACAAAACCCATTACTATTAATGAGCTTATGTAAACTCAAAAGATTTAACTCTGTCATGGTGTCCTGAGCATGCTGGGAGGTTGCAGTGCAGTAGCCACTGATAGACTGGAACTCTGCAAATGAACCTGTTTTAGTCAGAGATAGGTAAAGCCATGCTGAGGTGGATAACCTGAGCTGGCTAAATTAAGCACAGAAGTATCTCAGTAACAAGGAGACGAGCCGTGAGGGTAATATATCCTGAAACAGAACACCTTTCTATTATCTCAGTGTCCTGTACTGCTGTAGTTTATAGTGGCAGTGAAGTGGAAATCCATGCATGCGCTTCTCGGCGCAGATGCAGGTTAATTAGTGCTCTCCCATTCTGTTGTACTGAGATAAGAGCCCACAAATCCTCTTAAGAGACAAACACACCTTCTGAGTGACACACAAAGCATGTGGCATTCTGGAACAAATGGGTTATTATGAACTTGTCCAAAGACATCCGCTCATCCTATTGCGCTTAAATTACCTTCCATATATGGTCTACATCTGCCATTGTCCTGGATTTTGCTGCGGCTGCTGAATGTTTCCCTCCCAAAGTAAAAAAAATGTATTTTAGTTTGCTTTCTGTGACAAGTTTTGATTTAAAAAAACAACATGACAAGCAAGACAGACTTTTAGGAAGGATACAGTTCTTTTCAGTGATGAACAGTTCAGCAATCTGTGAAGTATAGAAAAACAACCAACAAACATGGTTAAATATTGAATATTAAATTTTCAACTATTTTACGATTTATGCCGTTTGCAGATGACAGAGTTATATTTTGCTGTAAAAAAGAATTTAAATTAATTATGGTAAATTAATTATGGTAAGTTTACCGTAATTGATGGTAAACTTACCATTAGGATGTACCACTACCACTGTCCCCACCATTGCCCCAAACAATGCGACAATCTGGTGGTTTTATAAATTTACTTTATGTAAAGTAAGACAAAGTTTCTTGTTCTTGGTCATTCTAGCCTAACTCAAAATTCCAACTTTTGAAACATGTTTTTTGAATTTTTTCAGGATGTTTGAAATCAAATCCTTTCAGGTAAATATCAATATACACACTGGGAGTTACTTATACATTTTGGCAGATAAAAAATGTTGAAAAATTCTGCTACATGAACATTACAGCTTACTCAAAGTAATACAGTTTTCCCACGTGTTTTTACAGAACTGTAATAGAACTGTGATTCAAATATCCCAACAACTATATTATTTGATCTCATCCTGTGATATGCAGATCCTTCACTCACTGGATTCTTGAAACTGAAGTCGATGGCATAAGTTACGTTTTAATTAATTTGGCGAGTAATAATCTGAATCCACTCATGAATTACTGATATTTAATTCCCAGTAAGTCAGTTGATCCTTGACTTAAAAAATAAGATGAGAAAATGGCTATAGGAAAAGTTATACACCCCAATACAGGATAGTACTGCATACACTTCAAAAATGTTTAATTTCCTCAGACTAAGACCAATGTAAATTGTGTTTTTCACAACACCCACATAAAGGACGAAGTATTTGAATAATATGCAGTGTATTTATATCAAACTAACAACAACAAAGCTGTAGATCTTAGTGAAATTTTAAAGATTTTAAATTATGTATGGGAAAAAAACTTTGTTTATGAAATATTCAAATATTGCTTGAAAAAGAAAAAATAAGGACCAGAGAAGACAATACATGTAAGCAAAAAAGCCTACACTGTATTTCTGAGAATTTGTGCTTAAGTTTCAATAGTAAAAAGAAAAAATTGTGCAGTATTAATAAAATTTAAATCTAATTCTAAATGCAATAAGAATCAGTATAACAAAATCTAAGCATGGAGCAGGGATGGCTTAGAAAAATAAAATAAGACAATCTTTGTTTGGAATTATTTTCTATTTAGTAAAACAAATACAGAGGTGGATGCTTCAGACTTTTTTGTTCATTTACTTTGGTCTTTAGATTCTATTTGTTTTGGTTGTTTAAGTCATCACTATTATATATATACAATAATAAAATATTCAAGCTTGGCAGTGGGAAATGCATGGTGCTAGTTGTTAAAGCTAGTGATACTGCCCTCGTCACAGCCAGTCAGGTCTGGTCAGCATCACGCTGTGTGTTGTAAAGTTCTGGAATGAAGGCAGTGTTTTGACTTTAGGCACATTCCTTTATGCATTACTACAAGGGAAGAAATTACAGCTTTGCTATTGTGAAACAAACTGTCAAACACCCTGAAATGTAATCAGCTCAAAGTTGATAAAGTACAAAAACATAATTCTCCTGAGGTAAAAAGAAAACTGTCACTGGACACCTGCTATCATTCAGCAGCATTCCGGATGGGATGAAGGGGATCTTCCAGAGTCAGCAAGTAAGCACATAACAGCCTGCTCTGTTAAACTCGACATTGGTGCTAAAGATATCAAGGTTAAATATGGCCATTACTGTGGTGCAAGATAACATTATCTATACATAAAGTGATGCAAATGTGTCTGTACAGCTGAGCAAACATATGATAAGGAGAAAGCTGTACTTGTATGTGTCCCGCTCCCATCCAGCTCACCTGGTGCAGGCAGTTGGGCAGAGAGGTGAAGCTCTGTACATGGGTCAATCCCAAAAGACAGCTGAGGAAGCAGTGGAGGGCGGCCTGGTACTCCCCCTGAAGCTGGAGCTGCTGTCCCAGCTCAAACAGGCCCTCCCTCCCTCCGTTCAGCATCCCCAGTCCCAGCCAGAGTAAAAGCTGCCTCCCATCAGAGCTCTCACTGGCCGACAGTGAACGTCTTTCACTTCTGCAGCGAAGCACCACAGGTAGAAGAGCACAGCCACAGGGGGGAAATGTTTTTGTTTTTTTGTTTTTTAAAAAAAAAAAAAAGACTGGTGGCAGATAAACAAACAGGAAAGCTGTTGAAGGAAGCCTGCTGTCTGTGCCGCCCGTGCTCACTAAGTCAAGGACAGGTGGTAAGGAGCAGTGTGAGGTAGTGCCGGCGTCTCACACAGAAAAGATCCATTCCCCTCCCTCCTCTCAGGCTGCACCAGGAAAGGAGGACAGAGGAAGTTGGAGAGTATTTGCTGTGTGAGTGTCAGTGCTCTGAGCCAATCTCTGCTCTGATTTTGCACGGTAGCTCCACCAGTGTGCTGAGTGTTTCTCCAATCTCTGAGCAGGGGATAGAAAGATGAACAAAGTGCCTAAGGGAAGTCTTCATTCCTCTGTAACCTTGTCACATGTTGTGAAAGAACAAACTTTTTTTCTTTTCTGGAGTTTTTTTATGTGGTAGACAAACACAAAGCTGTGCATTCTGGGTTGATGCCATCTCAGAACAGACCAAATAGATCCACAAAAAAACAAAGAGCACAGAATACAGGTCAGAGAAAAAGCAGCATGGAAATTTAAAGAAGGGTCTAACATCTGAAAAAGGCAATAGTCTGGTACATCTGCAAGCCCACAAGGGCACCAAACCGACAGGCTTTGCTTGGAGATCAATAAGAATAGTTGCAAGAGAAGCTGCAGAGAACAGGTGAGCTGAGCAATCCACATAATCAGCTTCATGGAAGAGTAGCAAAAAGAAAGAAAGTCACTAAATATCCCATTTGCAGTTAGCCACAATAAAACATGTGTCCTCTTGAGATGAGATCACCTTTTTCACCTCGACTTAAAATGCAATCTGTCACACAAAACTAACCCATCACCTATATGGTTGTGGCAGCATCATGCTGTGCAAATATTATTTTTTTAGTATGAATGGGGAAGCTGCTGGGAGTTGACATGAAGGAGAAAATAAATACAGGACAATCTGGAAAGAAAACCTGTTAGGGCTGTAGAAGACCTGAAACTGGGGCAAAGATTGATCTGTTAGCAAAAATAATCTATTAAAACTATAATACAAAACATACAGCCAGAGATATAAGGAAATGGCATCAATCAGAATATATTTATTAGAATGAGTCAGTTAAAGCCCAGATATCAGAGTAATTGAGGATCTCTGGTAACACTTCAACGTTTCTATTCAGAGATGCTTTTCATTCCTTAACCAATCCACACATCATGAGAAGGGTGGAGAAAAACGAAAGAATTAATTGTTTTAATATATTTTCACAATCACACACTACTTTGTGGTAAATTATCATCTAGAGTTCAAATAAAAAATATGGAGACATGTGAAAGTATATGTGATGAAATCTAAAGGGGTATGCCTACATTAGCAAAATACAGGATCTAAGTAAGCTTTGCAAAAAGCTCAAACTGCTCCATCCTCCCACAAAGCGTCTGCTCTGTGCATTTGAAATCTCACTGTCTTTTTAATTATTTATAAACAGGAGTGGAATAAGGATTTGAATGCATGCAAGCATGTACACCATCATTTTCAACATAAGAGTAAAGCAAACAGCAGCAGCTGCAAACACAAAGTAGTTAAACAGTCTCTTTTCTGCATGTGCGCAAGAAAATAAACTCAGATTAAACAACAGAGGCAAATATTTATTCAAGAGGCTTGCTTCCTCTGGATGTTTGTTCACTGCCTTTTATGGTTATCAGCACTGTTGTGGGTCCATTTTGTATTCAGAAAACAGCAGAAGAACAGAAAACAGTGGACGTTTGGAGAGGATATCAAATTATTACACGTGGTCTGCTAAGTAATCCAGATTTTCATGAATGGGTCTTAACTGTGAGAGCAACCTTTCCTGCTCCATTCAGAAACAGGCTACTTAGTTTGGAAGCTATAAATGAGGTAACACAAAACAAATGAGAAGAGTCTGTCTCCATTAGTGTCCAATACACAGAAAGAGCGAAAAAAAGATGATGGTAGATGGGAGGTTACAGGGCATTAGATCTGAACTGCAGGGTCAAGCACAGTGATTTGTGAACAGTCCTTATTTTGGAGGAACAGCACCAGCAGAGGAAATTGATTATGCTGATGCAGGCCAACTCATTCCCCCCAGACAGTTTATTGTACTCACTTTACTGTCCAGTCAATGCAGTTGAGTCAAAATGCAGCGAGAGGGAAAATAAACCTTTCAATGTAATGCAGTAGGAAGCTCTCTGAAGGACTCTCAGCGCTCAACTCTAATGGTGAAAATGATTGCAGACAAGTCGAGCTTAAAGGACAGGGGCCCTTGGAGGATCATTTTAGCAGAAGTTGGAATATATGGAAGAAGATTACTAATAACATCTCAATTAGGAGATCAAAAAAACTAAGAAGCCTACCAGATGTCACCAGAAGCATGTGAATGTAAGTTTCTTTTCATTATTTTATCTTGTTTAAATGATACTCTCCAACAAAACAAATACATGAACTGATCACAATGTGTTTTTCTTTGGGTAACAAATTAAGTGAGTTTGATTCTATAGAAAAGTCTGGCACATAGCTTTGTAAAAAGCACATAATTTGACATGCTTTTTAGAGTCTGTGCTCTGTAAAAAGCACAGACATGTTTGCTTTGTTTTTACAGCAAAGCAAATAAAAAATCTTTTTTAAGGAGATCTTTTTTACCTTAAAACATTTACATTTATTCAGTAAGAGTAACTTCAGCAGAAGTATTTGCCACAGTTCATATCAGAAACTCAATAAACCTTCAAGCACTCTAAGAATTGGAATTTTACCTCTTTATTTTCTAACCCAGTTCCACTTTGCTATATTTGCTTACATCTTGCTCCAAACTAACTTTACGTCCTTGTGCAGGGAATCTTTCTGACAATGATACTGACTGATTCTCGCTGTTCTGCGGGTCAAGAAGGGGAACCTACCTGTAATTGGAATATTGATCATCTGTCCTGTGGAGTTGCTGGAAAAATACATCAGAATAATCAGTAAACATATCACACATTCACATGGAGGAGCCAATACATCAGACTAATGTAAATGAATAAGGAGCAGAGTCAGTGAGAGAATGCAGAGGAGAGAAAGTGTCATTCACACCCAGTTATTGCCAAGCTATAAATTTTATTATATTAAATCACTGTTGATGTGTTGTGTAAAATCCATTTACTGTGGTGTACCTATCAAGTTGCTGTAAATATAACAATACATTCTCGGCATGATGCTAAATATTTGAATTTTATTATGAGGTATCAGCTCTAAGAGTCTGATGTGTTTACATGTTTGTGCCTTACCTAGTTACAAGGCTAAATTTTATATCTCATGAAACATTTGTTAGAACACATTTCCAAGCAGGTTTTGTAGAGAAACATTTGCTCGTCTGTGCAGAGTCGTCCTGTGACACTGCGTTAAATCAGCATATACTATTTATATTTACTGCACTGTGCAGATATACGGCCACTCTGTGCAATATTTCTACAGCCGAGAGGTCTCTGATCGGTACGCTTTATTCTGTGTGAGTGACAGCAGCTGAATTCCAAATGTCATCGCAATAGGAAAACTCACTGATTTTTCTTTTTGTCATAAATCTTCCTGGAGGACCTACAGGTAAGAAAGTTCACAAAATGCAATGTCAGATATTGCTTTCTTTAAACTACATAGTTATTTTATGAATACTCTCCCTGTCTTGATGGCTTCAGGTTTTTTTTTCTTCTTTTTTTTAAGTTGCAATCTCTTCCTTGAACAGCAGCAACCCTCTAAGATTCAAGCTCTGGTGGTTTAATAGGCTTGGTCTTGGCACCCCTCCCAGCTACTGAGAGCAAGTTTACAGCCTCAATGTAATCAGCAGTAAATGCTGCTGCCATCTGTCTCTTTTCATTCAATTATCTGACCCACTGACTTTTACTGACAAATGCTGTCCAGGTAAACACATACTGCAAAGCCCTCAGCCAAAATTTTGACGTGCCTATAAGTCTTCTGAATCGCCAGGTTCTCTTGATGGTCCAGTCAAATTTCAGCACTACTTTGCATCTTTTATCTATGAGCAGCACATTCAAAGACCTTAGAATATATTATTTTATTCTCACCACTGTTAAAGAGGAGGTATAAAGAGTCCAGAAGAGGCTGAATCATAACACATCAGAGCTTTATGGATATGTCCACTTATATGGATTTATGAGGATTCATCTCAGTCATTCTGAGTTAAGATCAATGTGTTAAAAAATATTACTTAAATGGAAGCTTCACACACCATTCTTGTACAGCTCGGTATCTTTTGCTCTACTCTTGCACCCCCTAGTGGCTGATTGGAGGATTTAAAAAAAGGGTTTGACCAAAGCTTTGTTTTCACTGAGTGCCAAAACCACCTTAAACTTTTCCACATTCCTGATGTTGCAGCCACTGTCTTTGATTGAGATTTTACAGGAAATATTTGCCGTAAATTCTGTGAAGATAAATGTGAAAATAATGAAAATGCTGCACGGTTTTCAAGTTTTTCTTTTTGGTTATTATTATTTTTTTTTCCAAATCCAGAATTCTGAACTAACCTCCCCACGTCTGTGATTTCAAGAACCACCTTTTGCTGCAGTTACCGATCCAATTCTTCTAGGATATGTACATCCTTGGTAAGGAGAGTGACTACAAATAAAGACAAATTATTGCACTTTATCTGGCAAAAGTCCTGAAAAACTTGTATTGTTTTCCTCCAGTTCACAGTTACACACAACTTCGTGTTGGTCTCACACATAGTCCTAATAAAATATTGAAGTTTATGGTCGTAACATGTCAGAGTTAGGTAATAATAACAATAACTTGGAAAAAAAGACATTGGATTCCTAAACTAAGCTGATTAATAGTTAAAGGCTATTCCAGTTCACTTCATCTATAATTTATGTTTAAATGTCATAACTGCATAGTTGTATAACCACATCATATACAAATAGCTTGAATATATGTATTATTTTTAACAAACAAGAAGTTTTCCCAAACCAGCTAACTGAATATTAAATAGTGTTGGAGGTTTAAGCTCACATTTTAGAGCTCACTCTTTTTTTTTCAATTTAGAGAGTTCAGAGCCATCTGTTAGCAGAAAATAATGTGAAGGTTTGTTGTCTCTTTGTGGGAGGTAAATTGACAGAAAACAGCGGTGTCGGAAAACAGATTTTTTTTTCTCTCACTTCATTAATTTGACCAATCTAACATTAAATCGGATGCGACTGCTGACTGAGATTCTCTAGCTCCTACTTCTTCTATTTGATGAAACTTTCAAAGTCATGTATCACATGTAAACAGTTTTCATCATCACTGCTCTTTAAGCCATGATGTCAGAGCATGAGACAGGAGTGCAGCTTACTCATCCTAAAATAGAATGAGTCAGACATTTACAGAATATCTGTCCCTTCTCACACTCATCTTGGTTTTAAAGCACATTCATTTAGGCTGAGAGGTCGAGCTGCTTACAGCATCATGAACAGTATGAGCTTGATTTTTTTCTCCGATACAACTCTGAACATATTCAGAGTCATGCTGAGCTCCCTTTTTCTCATTTGGAGGAGACAAAGTGAAAATCAGCACACATGAGGTTACCATGCCAACTGGCATCAGCCTATTCAAGGGGTTTACTAGTTGTTCAACAGGCCACTGGACTAATGTCTGAGTGAAATTCAAAATAGATGAGAGAAAAAGAACAAAGAAGGGGAAACCTGCAGTTTGATGGCTAGTTTTGTTGTTAGCTTATCATTGGGGGCAATTGTTCAGACTGTTGCCTCAGCACAAAGTATTTGTATGTTCGGGTGTGTATGTGTGTGTGCTGACAACTTTCAAAATCATATGTTAGGTCAATTAGCTGCTCTTAAGCACATGAAGGAGATTTTGTGAGCACAGTGGTGATCTGACAATTTGTTCAGGGTTTCCTCCACCTGAATGCTGATGATGAGAACCAGTTTTACCCCTTTGAGTCCTTCACAGCAGCTCCAAGACCTCAGATGTTTCTTACGTCAGTTACTGAAAGGACAGAATAGTAAAAACTAGGCTTAGAAGTCAAGACTTTCTGTGAGGTGACATAATTCTTAATGAACTGTGACTTCATGTTTCCCTTTTTTGGATCACAGAAAAATAATGTAACTTGAAATTATGCGTGGATCAGTGTGGCCTTTCAAAATATGATAACCATCAGAAAAAAATATCCTTGCAACTTTGAAAAGACAGGCTGGCAACGATACAGGCTGGATCTCTGTTGTAGCTACCAATCAATGCAACATATTTATTGTAAAATGTTTATTTTATTAAACATTTTTTTAAAAAGAGTGAACATCTGCTAAATTGAGTACATAAATTCTTGTCATTTTGTTGTAAAATAGCTTAAGCATTTAGTTAATACGAAATAGTAAATGTGCCTGCAGTCAGCTGTTTAATAAAACAGAGCTTGTTTAAATTAGTTAACCTAATCGCAAAATATGTGGAAAAAACAACTGACTTATTCAAACCCTCATAAGATTTCCATAAGTATCAAATCACAAGGAATAACAGTTTGGTATTAAAGACACATTAATCCAGATTTTAATTAGTTTCCTCTGTTTTATATGTATGCTGTTTTATCTCTCCTCCTGTTTTATCCTCTGTGTTTTTATATCTTATAATTTGCAAAACACTTAGGTAAAGGGCTAAACAAAAAGGCACTTGAACATAAAAAAAAAATTCTTGACATAATCTCAGGATGTTTTTATCACTTTGTGTCAGTAGCCGAATACCTAGAAACTGAATATTTTTACAAGTCTTTGTAGCTGGGAAAAAGTTTGAAATTACCTTGCAACTTTTGGAAAAATTACACTCAAATTGTATTTTTATTAAGTTATAAAATATTTTAGTCCACAGGCCTTATATTAAACACAGACATGTCCATTTAGTTCTACTCAGCATCACTTGCAGCACTGCATTAAGAAATCAAGCACCAACATGACAACTACATCTCTCTGTTCCTGTTTGAGGGATTTTAGCTTGTGTTCAGGCTCATTACTCTTTGGTAGACTTTATTCTTTTATGTCAGCTCTTTATAGCATCAGGTATGAACAAGTGGATGAGAGAGGATGGCACAGTTTTGTGCAAATTACTTCAGATGATTTATATATCTGTGCAGGTTTTGGTAAGCAGTAGAAAGTCATATTGGCACTCTAGTGTCTGTTGCTGCTTCTAAGGGGTTTTTGTAGTGAGAGGAGCATTTTAATTTGCCGCCCAAGCAATTCTATAAGCAGTTCTCTGGGAAGCCATCATCCCTGGATATCTTTAAAATAAAACTACAACATAATTTAGCCACTGATGGATATAGTTCAACTCAACTTATCTGCCCCAGTCAAGTTTCATTTACTGTTGGTGGTTTGCTTGGAGTCGAAGCTTTCATTTAAAGTGTGGTGTTGTTTAATTTAAATTTGATTTGTCATTACAACCATGAACTGCAAAACTTAACTGTTAAATTCCAAGTCAATATTCTAATATATGAAAACAGCAAACAGAACCACTTCCTGCTATAAAGTATGTTACATCCAATAACATCAATATGAAAAACATCAATTTAAGGAGATCAAACTTCTGTTGCAATAAATGCTGCAAGTCGCTTGGTTTCAAACATCTACAGGCCTAAATCTTTGTTCATTCTGTTTTGCAATTTAAGTTTTGACACAGATTCACAATTGTATTTAGGTCTTTGTACTTTGAATAGGCCATTCCATTTTAGGATTGGCTGTATGTTTAAGGTTAAGGTGAACGGCGATACGTATCTCAAGTCTTTTAGAATAATTAGCAAGTTTTCAAAAGAAAACACACTAAATTTTGTGGTTGTAATGTGACAAAATGCGGAAATGTTGAAGGGATACATACAACTTTGCAACACACTGTAAAGGGATATCTGGATATCCATAATTTGTCCAAAGAAATATACAAATGAGAGATTTGTAGAGGTGAAATGTTTTTGAATTTCAATTTGTTGCACTTAATGATTATCCGGTGACTTCTGTTCTAAGAAAAACACACAAACATTTAATAGGTTTGAAGGTGTACCTGTGGTTAAATAAAAGGTTAAGTCGTCTCACTTTGGCTGACCCGCTGATTTGATCATGACTCTTTCTTGATTCCACAGCCTCAGGAAAACTTATGGTCAGCGTCATGGTCATTCAACCACTGATCTGGGCTTCACAGACACACAGCTCACGATTACTCAATCTGTTTAGATTACTCCCATGACCAGCAGGGAGTGACCACACACTAAAAATGTTTACGACATTAATCGAACTCCAAGAGGAGCTTTTCTCAAATGCATTTTTATTGTGGTTCATTCAAAATTGAAAAAAAAAAAAGGGGGAGCATTAAAATTTAATTGGTTGGAAAATTTGGTCGTTTTGTTTTTTGTGGCTTGGCAGTTTGCTGCTAATGCACTCAATTCGGGGGATTTCTAGTCGTTTTACATGTGAGTGGTTTAGAGAGCGTCAAGGAAATTGGCTCATCACTCAATAAGAGCTGTGAGACCCCTGTTGATGACATTTCCATTAACAACAGGATATAATATGTTTATAGATCCCTGCTTTCTGGACCTTTTAATTTCTCCCTTTGCAACACAGTTTCTAATGTAGGCATGGGGGTGTGGATGGTGGACTTTATGGATTAGCCACACAGGGAATCTATAGGCAGTAAATTGTGCTGACAATGCATATTAAAGTGACTGATATGGAAAACTGCATCTCATGTTGACTTACAGAACAAAAAACTACCATAAAGAAATAGATTGTAATTAAAAAGAAACTCTTGTTTTTAGAGCTTTAAATAAATTTACAAATGAAGATATTTTCAAATAATCAAATAAACCCAGCATCATATAAATGGATTTTCTGAATTTATGAAGAAACAGGAAGGCAACTGTTGCAGCAGGACTTCCTGTTCAGTGTTGTTTTCAAGCATGTATTGTGATGTCAATAAATTATGTGTATCTGATTTAACCTTTGTTGACCAGGTCTACTTATAGAACGCATTTAAGTTGCAAGACCATAAAAAATAAATGCTTTCTCCATGGTACAAAATTTGTAAATGTTTTATGACCTCTCTGTCTTATTGTTCTGAAGTCAGGATCGCGTGTAAACTTGGTGTCTTGGGAGCAGAGAAACAAACGACAGTTTTCATTGACACGACACAACTTAAAGCAACTGCACTGACTTACATAAATGATTTAATATTAGAAGAAAACGTCCCTGAAATGCAGATGTGGACACATTTATTGGTAAACATGTGTAAAAAGTTTCGTGTTGCAGTTGCTTAATCAAACATTGAACATTTTTTAAATATCCAACGTTTAATTTGTGTTCATTTTTTTCCTGAAAAGTAATCTATGAATTCCTGTTTCCCTAGGGTACAAATTTGGCATGATATAGGGGTTCATTTTCACCAGACTGGATGAGAACGATGGCAAAAATATCTTTAAAGTTAACTGTTAGAGAAAGGGTGGCATCAAACTGTGACATCTGGGGGTCCTGAGTTTCCATAAGATGAGATAGGGAATCTGTGGAAAATAAAAATAAAAAATCAACCTCATCTACCTCCTCCCAGGAGTCCTACTGAGACCTGTAGAAATCTTAAATGCTCAGTGCAGTTAGGCTTTTAACACATCTTTACCTAGGGTGCAAGTAACTATGGTCAACACTCAGTGTTGTGTTTATGTTTTGAAATGTAAAAACATGTATATGGAGTGTAATAATTGCAAATTTTTAAAGTAAAAGACATTTGACAAAGCATTTGTTCTCAACTCTCTCTGATTTGTTACTCCTTCAAAGGAAAAAAGGAAAGGTTGATACATCTGAGCAATCTTCCACAGTGATGATTACACAATAATAATTGCTGTTGTCACCACCAGCCAAGAACTGCTGCTCCATAAACTGTTTATTTACGAAGTCATCAACCTGCGGACAATTTCATCATGGGAAATAAACTATCAGGGTCACGTCCTTCACTCGTGAAATATGCTGTCTTGTCTGTGAGGTGGCACGTTAATAAAACATCCTGGCAGAGGGGCATAAAACTCAAGTATTAGGTGTACATGCGTGCACAAAACCGCTCTAACAAGGTTTTAGACCAGATTTGGCTACAGATAAACCGACAAAATGAGAAGCTTATTGTGACATTGCAGTTCACCTAATTAATAGAATCCAACAGGGGATTGTGGCTCTGACACAATTTAGATTTTCATTTGTTTGATGTGAAATTGGATCTCTCAAAGGACACATTCTGTACACAAAGAGCTCTGATTTGCTGTAAGATCTGAAGGAGCAAAGATTAATATTAGAGTCTAGTATGAAAAAGACAAATCTTGCTTTTTAAATTGAATAAAAATTAAATAAAGCACACATTTTATTGCGACAAAGGATAGATTTAATTTATAAAGCAACAGAATGATATAAATAGCTTTTTTTTTTTTTTTACCCTGCACTAACTTCTTAATGTGTAAAATCTTTGGATGCATGAATAAGTAAATAAATTAAAACACAATTACAGCATAATTGTTTTTTGGTGAAATAAATCAAGATCTTTATTCACAAGAGTAAGGCAGCAGTAATTGGTATGTTGATTTATGGCACGTCTTCACGTTTTTGCTGATAATTGAGCTGAATCTAAGCCGTGCTCCCCGTCGAACAGCACGCAAACGCACCTTTTTAAAAATGGGGTTTAAACTGTTTTCATCTGGCTGTGACGCCCGTAAAGCATGTCCGCTGAGGATGTCGTGTGTGGGGTCGGCAGCTCTCATGGGAAATCTAGGAGTTTGTTTGGCAGGAAACAGGAGGCGTAAACAAATGGAAGGCAGTGTAGGATTTACAGCTTCCTGATGCATACATCTCTGCGGTGGGACAATCCCACCTGCTCAGCCATGGCTCATTCTGACAGGCACCTGAGAGCATGCTGAGCCTGTAAGTATGGAGATGGACTACTGCTCTTTTTTTATACAATACACAAGCAAAATATACTAAAACTGGAGAAACGCCATATAAACTTTAAACTGTTTGGAGGAAAAACATCTGATGGCTTGGAGATCACTTTTAGTGGATTTTTGCCTGGTATAAATGTGAAATACACACCCATAGCTGCCCTATTGCTAATTTATATTTTATAACTCTGCTGAGGATAAAAGGTAATCTAATATGACTGTGTAAAACTGATTCTTGTCCTGGTCTCATTAGACATAAGCTTTTAAAAATTTCTCATTTTGTCACATTACAACTACAAACCTCAATCTACAAATGAACACAAAGCAATGAATAAATTTAAAGACAAATATTTTTTGAAACACAAATCGGTAAACTATAAAGTGTGACTACATCAAGCTCCTCTGTCTTCTTCCAGTGTTCCCAGTGCTAAATAGAAACAGCCAATCAGAGCCAGGAGGAGGGTCTTACCTCTGTCAATCATGCCCATGTGCGCGCTGATCATCTGTCCTCCCTCTACAACGCTACAGCTTCTCCCCATAAGTAGAGCCTGTCTTGAACACTACAGCTAGTTGGCATTAGCATTTTTCCTTAGTATTTTTCCTGTAGCAGTGTAACATTTAGCATCACGTTCACAAGATGTGAAAAGAAAGGTCATAAAGGAACATATACATACAATTGACTTTTATTTTTGCAGCCCACATTTTATATGAAACATTGTTCATTAATATATATCTTTTTTTTTTTTTTCTTTTTTTTTAAATCAGGGGTATTCAAGAAATTTGCTCCAGATTTATTTTACTTAACCTTTAAGTAAATTGTTTGCACTGATTGTGCAAATAATTTCACACAAAAAGAAAAACATAAACTAGTTAAGCATAATACATAATATGCATAAGGACTGTGTATTACATTAACATGCTACTGCTGATGTGCACATATTTTTGTTTTACTGCACGCCCCCCTTACAATAAAGATGGGTAATTGTATTAGATATAAAATAGTAAGGTTGTGTTTAACTGTGGTCTCATAAAAACTAAAATTAATCAAATGCTTGACAGTCTCCCCTCCAGGAGAAGTACACTGGGCATATTGTAAAAAAATCCATGGTAATTATCTCGCAATATCGGTTTTATTACAGGAGGATGTATTCCAGCCACATGCTGATTTGTGTTATCTTTTCACCAGTTCACCTTTCATTGAACAGACAGAACCACCTGAACACAAATCAAGACTCTCTCTACATCATATTGACTGTAAAACACAAAAAAACAGACAACAGTGTGAAAAAGTTTCAACTTGCCACTGTAGCTAATTATTGTGGGTAAGCATGCAGGAGGAATGTTTGAACATAGCAATTATTGAGTTAGCTTAATAGTCAATGGATAACAGTGGATGATTTGAACCAGGGTAAAAACATATTTTCATAATTGAGAAACTTTGAGTAATCATCTATATTTATTCCAATGGTCTGGCAGCTGACTCTGCTACAGTCACATATGTTCACAAAGTGGTATGGACTCATATGTTGGTTCCATTGTTTTAGGCCACCTTTTCCCTTGAAGCCAAGAGTCTTATTGTCCCATAACCCGGATCAAAAAGTGCTTCAGACAAAGACTCTATTTTGGGGTATAGCTCAGGAGGAATCCGTCCACTTGACCTATTTACTTTTCATGGAGCTCATCCGCTTTACATGCAAGAAGATCTTTAGGGAAAGTAATCACAATACATTTTTAAATGCGTCAGGAAAAAAAAAAAGTCTTTTGTTTTTAAAAATCAACAGTGCCTTACAAACATCTTAGAGAGCTTGGCACCAAATGAGTAGGAACAATATGTTGTTTCCTAAAGCCACACATTCATTTTTCCAGTCATTTACTGTTCATAGTCCTATGTATGTAATTTCTTGATTTCCTACCTACACTTTTTAGTATTGCAAAAGCACATCTCTGAAATGCTCTCACTTTCTAAATTGCCAGCTTTAACTGACATCCAGTAATGTCATTTTTAAATTGAATCTTAAGGGACCAGAAAGGGTTAACCCTGCGGGCCATATGAAGTGCAGAGCAGCTAAAAGCAGTCTGGCAGTGCAGTTCAGTGGGGCATTAGGCCTGTCATAATTGCATCCACTGTCTGAGGTCAGAAAAGGCCAGAAAATATTGCACCAAATGTGTATCACTGATGAAACCATGTGGAGTGAGAGGAGCCCATTACTGCAAGTCTCAGACAAGAGTGAAAAATGAAATGGCTTTTCAAAAAACTGGGCTGGTGTAACATTTCGGCAGCATAGCGGTGGAGTAACTGTGTCAGGAGGAGAGTGGAGGGGAGTTAGAGGGGAAGTGGGCAGCTCAACAGGCTCAGAGAAGATGGAATGATATGAGAGCAAGGTGTAATTTCCTGGGAGTCCCCCCAGAGAATCCTAGCTTCTGGTTGGGAATTGTCACAAATTGCAGATGCACTGCACAGACACACCCCCACAAAGAAACGGATATCTAGAGTTATCCCTCTTCCTCTTGTTATTTGTTTTATCATGAGTAGTAACTAGCTTCAACAGAAGCTACATCTGCTGGTGAGGAGGAATAGGGCTAATAAAAGAAATTGAGTTGCAAATAAGTTACCTGGTGAGTTCAGTAAGTCATTCTCCTTCAGGGCTTCAGAGGAAGGAAAGAAAAAAAAACTTTAAGTAG
This sequence comes from Alfaro cultratus, assembly GCA_903066825.1. NCBI lineage: Eukaryota > Metazoa > Chordata > Actinopteri > Cyprinodontiformes > Poeciliidae > Alfaro > Alfaro cultratus. The sequence continues at coordinate 22,748 of CAEFZX010010511.1, forward strand.
GAAAATAAAAAACACAAGCGGGAGGAAAAAATACAGCATTATACCTGCTGTGTTACATGCAATGCTGCACCTGCCACACCTATTGGGTTAATTGGATTTGGTGACATTCAGGGAACATGCTGCTGAATCTGATCGACTTCATTACACGGGCGTTTTAAAATTTCCATATGATTTTCCAGGCCTGAAGAGGGCAGGCTAGTTCTTTTTCCTTTTTAATGTGCGGAAATAGCCACTAGTTCCTATTTTTATGTCTATAAAAATAAACCTCAGAGACCTGTTAATTTCCTTTGCTTATTGTGTTAGAAAAATCACAATTTAGCATAATTTATGTGGAACAGATTTAAGAACATAGCTCTACAGCAAAGTGTGTAACAACACTGCATTCAAATGTAAGAGGCTTGGCAAACACACTCCCATCACATCTATTAGTTCCACCAATGTAACAATGACAATAGCATGATAACTGCCCGGCAGGCAACAGCAATCAGGCGAAATAGAAGAGTTTTTCTCTGTCATGTGAGCTATAAAAGGCATCTATCCACGGAAGTGTGTGTGTGTTTATGTGTGTGTGTGTGGGCTGAGACAGAAGACAACATGACTGGAGAGCAGAGAAAATGTTTGGCCTTTATCTTTTTGATTCTGTGGTGCTGGTGCTTTTGCCACCGCAGCACTTCCCTTCAGTCACATCCCATTTTGTTTTCTGTTTGTGATTGTTAACACCAACAAATACACAAATGGCTTTTTTGTTAATAAAATTTATAAACCTAATTTATAGTACAGGTTGTAAATTACCCCAGTATTTTAGACTGTAGTGGTCCCTTTGAAAGATCAGGGGAAAGAATAAAAAAGTCTCATTGAACATTTTTCTCAATAAATAAACTTCTAATGGAGCTGATGCTGTGAAATTCACAGCAGATGTCAGTGGCGTCCAAGGCAGTCCACATATATTTTTTAAAAATCACAATAAATTTGGAACTAATTTTAAAATCCTTGCAGTGTTCAAGAATGTTTTTAAGTGATTATTATACACAAACTGTTTTCAAATTTAAAGGTTCTGGGGATTTCTTCATTTCTTCTCTTGCCAACTCTTTTCATAGATTTTTAAATTTGATCCAAGCTGATTGGGCCATTCTAGCAACTTTTATTTTCTTTGTCTGAAACTGGAGCTTTTCCATTTAAGATTTTCTTGCTGAAAAATCAGGTTTAATTTCTTCTTCACAAATGTATCAAGTATTTCTCAGTTAAGTTCTCAATTTATCCTGCTTTTATGTATATATGCCAGTGCTGAACAATAGTTAGCATGGCGTCTGGAGCAATGCTCTTTCTCCAATTTTAAATCCTTCTGAAGGATTATGAGTGATCCTTGTTCTTCTAATTCTTTTTCTTTCTGTGTCAGAAATATTGTTACAAGTTTCTGGTTGTTGTTGGCATTTTGTTAAAGTTATATTATTTCCTCTTCTGGATTTTGGTACCCACAGCATGTAAAAAGGATGAAGATATGTCTATTTCACTGTCAACAGAGTGTTTGTGTATAGGTATAAACTTTGTAATGATATAGAAAAGCATTTTGTGTCTCAGGAATACAAGGGGGAAAAAAGTGTTCTGTTCTTCCAGCTCTGAACTGAATAAGGAGTTAATGGAGCTTCTTCTTGACGCAACATCTAAACATCATCAATAATGAGTAATCTGAAATTTGGCCACAATTACAGCTCCAAAGTATGCTGCAGCTGGATCCCTGCGAAGACTTTCCAAGTTTCTGCACTTAAATATTTTGTAAAACATGAAAAATGCAAACAAGAAAAACATTTCTTCCTGTAATATCAAGCCAAAATAAATTTACGTATTTGTGCAGAGTAAGTAGAAGCTATAAGACTGCAAAGGTCCCAAGACCTTTTTGCACTTACCCTATGTTCTCTGAGGATCTCTGCAGGTGAGCATTTCATCCCTGACCAGGAGCCACACCTGGCATCTATTTCAGGTTCCGGGGGATTTAAGAAGCTGCAGGACAATGTCCCTATACTGGACGATCAACCGTGCTGGGTAGTTTCCAGTTATTCATTTCAGAAATTCTTGTATATTGAGTTAATTTTTACAGTCAAAACTTTTCACTCAGGTTAAAATCCATCTGATGGTTCCACCTTTATCTTCTACATTTTGAGCTCCTGGGATATCCATCCGCCTGCCTCCTCTCTATCATCTTCCCCATCCTGAACTCCAATCAAAGCCTCACCCCTCAGCAAGCCGCTCACCAGGATCAGACTCATCTCCTCTATTCAACCTTACTTCCTCTAAGCCGTAAGGCTGTCATAATACTGCTACTCTTCAGATTTACTATAAGTCCTCTTCAAAACTTCTAACATTGCTTTCTCCTTCCAGATAGAGAACAGCCCAGTCATACATTCAGTTTATTGTAAGTATTGTAAGTAAACCTACAGTACTTAACTGTGTCCCTCTGGTGTTTCTGCATGTGAGTCTGAAAGATATTCTAGAATTTGAAACAAGGGGATTTTTATGAGTACTTTAGAAATGAGAAATCTTAGCGGCTGTTTTTAATTTGCCTTCTTGGATGCAGGATTACTTTCTAGATACTGAAAGATATCAGATATTTCCTATATTTCTATGCATTTTTAAGCATACTTTCTTCATCTGCTCAATGGTTATTCTATGTGTCCGACTTTAATTATGGATATTTTTTTTCTTTGTATAAGCGGATTACTCCTATTGTTACCAACATCTGCTTTGGTCAACAGCTTCATTAAAAATGTATTTAACAAGAAAAATAGTGTGAGGTCCAATATTTCTTTCTTCCATCTGACGCTTACAAACAGCAGGGTTTTCAAAGACAAAACTGATGTAATAAGGCAACTGAACATTTATGGACACTCTGAAAAATCTCATTAACAACTTGCTGAAAACAGCAAAAGCATAGAAAAAAAAAGAATTGCCTGTTGAATTGAAGGAGACAAGCTTTTTAAATTACAAAATTATATTTTCATAGAAAAAATAGCTTATTAAGGGGAAATATAATGCAATTTCTGCTGCTGCTATAATAAGATTGGAATAAACTGGTCTTCCTCAGCATCACATTTACATGTTGTGGAATCTATTAGTGTGGGATAGCTGAATATTATTACTCTGTGGTCACCAGCGTCATCTCTCTTACTGTAATAGTCCATAAAATTCTCAAGTAATCATCTCTTTTTAGTCCTGTAATGTCAGTGTGTTTGATAAACAATGGTACGACTCAGGCGAGATGATGTGTCCTGGGATTTGGTAGCAAGTTTGCCCTGTCTCAACAAACTAATGGAACAGGATGCTCCTTCCTTCCCCCTTTTATGGTGGAAATGAAAATGAGTCAGGGCGAAAAGATAAAAGCTCAACAAGCATTGCAGCCAATCCTTCAGTTTAACAGCCAGAGGATTCACTGCTAAACAAATGTGAGTCGGCTGATGAGATGAGGGGGTTTGCATGTTATTATAGAACAGAGAGAGAGAGAAAAAAAAAATGAAACAAAGGAATCATGTAAGTGCTGAGAGAGCAAGTACTTTGAACGCTGCAGAAAGCTCATCTTCAGACCTTCGCAGAGTTAACAGGATACAACACCTTGACTTGCTGATGTCTGTTTCCAGTCTCTTTGGGGGGGGGATTATTGTATAATTCACTGTAGCTCCATGAGAGTGTGTCTGCTGGTCAGTGATGCAGAGACTTTTAATCAGTAAGTGATTCAGGGACAACATCAGGGTTTCACAACAAACGTGTTGTCCTCTCATGGGCTGCTGACCTAATTGAAAGAGTAAGCAATAACTGAACTAATCCATGAGTGTAACACCAACATTTCCCCCCAATAGTAAACCTTCAAAGACAAGCAAAGCTGTCCTCATTTAGCTCTTACAGTCACAGATCTAAAATGGACTTGTCCTTTAATGAGATCACTAGCCATACAACAAACCCTTAAAGCATGAAAGTGCAATGGTGGGAGACCTTTGAGGAAGCCTCACTTGCTCTCCCAAAATTCCTGCCATCATTTGCAAGTCCATCGTGTTCCATTTTAGACACAGATTTAAAGCTCAAAAGGATAAAACAGACTAATTTTACAGTAATTTAGTCATCCTGTTTGGTGAAATCAACTCTTGGCCAGTTAGCACAATGGTTAAATGTCCTGTGTCAAAAGACTCCATTTATACAAAGAAAAAAATGTCAGGAGAAAAATTACTTGTCTCACCAGATGTCTAGTTCTTTATTTTAAGGTTTGAATGAAATGCTAAAATACCTCAGAAGAAAACCATTTGTACTGTACAATGTCACACAGACAAACAGGCAGCAGACACATAGCTTAATTTGTCTTTTTCATTTCTTCATGAACAGCATGTCTCATCACATTTGCTCACCTCTATTTACTCAGGAGGACATGGATTGGAGAACAGATATGCAGTGTAAACCAGCGTGTGAGTCTTTTCCTTCTCTGAGAGACCGCAGATGACAATTAAAAGAAAAAAACATGTTGCCTGATATTGGCCTACCTCTGAATAAAGACACGCCTCGGACCACGAGTCAGGCTGCTTTGTTGTAATCATTAGGGATGCATGATGTATTAAGATATCAGCAGGTTGGGGTTGGACATGTAGCATTCGTTTGTGACAGTGATGCAGTACAGAATTGCGGGGTGTGTTACCGAAGCAGAAAAGCAACGTCAACAATATGGTAATTTTTTCACTGTGTCCAAAGGTCAGGGAAGTATATCATATTGGTAAATTTAAGACAAAACAGCATTTATACATTAATAATGCTTATTAATATGTGCCGAATATTCATAGCAGTGCATCTATAGTAATAATTATGAAAAATTATAGAGTGTCACTCCAGTGGCACCTTATTACATTAGATTTAAATTTCTTATTGTCGTCTTTATATATTTTTTGATACTTCTTGTTATAATTAATAGTTACTGATGCAACTAAAATTAGCCATAAATGATAAAAATAATAATACAAAGGACCCATTCAGTATTTATTGCTATTGGATTTTTCTGGGAAACATAACTCCAGATTTTTTGATGGAAATTTGTTGCAAATTTACCTATTAGTAGATTTTTTCATAAAGCATATATGACATATTCTAAAGGAAATGCAGCTTGAGAAATGAAATTCCAGCTGATTCCCTCATGATTAGAGATAAGGAAGACCAGATATGATTGTTATATTTATTATGATGTGATTGTGGTCCCTAATCTGCACAAATACCAGAGGTCAAGTGTTCAGACATTAACATTAACTAGCTATATAGAAATGTACAAATGTATTTCTTTCTATGTTGTGCTTTCAAACACTGAAATAACACTGTAACAAATACCAAATGTGCAGCGCTATGTGTGCCACTGATTTAATGAGATTATCAAAACTGCTAATAAATAGTTTATGCATGCAGTTTTAACTTTATTGTATGTCATACCCATATCAGAATTTAACCTAGGCTTGCTCTGAGAACATCTACTTTCCACTGAAAACTCAGAAAATATTGAGTAACTTTAGCAGTGAGAAAGTATTTGTTGTTTATAGGCAGAGATTGCAGATCATTCTGAAATCCATGTTAACCTGAAAAGACAGAAAATACCGTAATGTACTTAGATAATCCAATATGACTGATTGTACCTGATAGCACAAGATTAGTTAACAAGATTTTATTTACGGGACAAAAAGAAAACCTTTTAAGAGCTCTATTTTTAATTTGTCAATCTGGATTTAACCAGGGGGAATGTTAAAAAGGCAAATTTTCTGTATTAGTCTATAGATTTGTTTGAATTTAGTGCCCCATAAAGCATTTTACCAAGTACTTAATAGTCCACTTTTTTGCTTAGATGTAATAACCCATATGTTGCACAGCAATTGCATACAAATGATGCAATAAATTCTGTCATTGCTGCTCGCCGTGGTGAAGAATCTGGCAGTTTTTTCATTTGTATCCTATTGTTTTTCAGAATTAAAAGGACTGTAAAGGCATTCATTGATTTAGCTTATACTTACAGCTCAAGTATTAAAACTGACGGCTAAATAACTTCAGAGAGATCAATAGTTCATAGCTCTTATCTGACTTGCATAAGGCAATTTAAAGCAAATAATTCCTTAAACTGAAATAGTAGCTGAAAAAGAGTTTTTATAACTTGGCTTTACTAACTACAGTATATAATTTAAAGGTGGTTGTAAAGCATCATTCAAGAGTTGGAATTGTAGTGGACACCATCTTCATATTTCCCAAAAGCCTCCTTTCAGACTCCATACCTGGTATCAATGTCTAAAACATCTTTCTGCTTTGCTCTGGGAGTGAATTGGCCAATGCCAGAATGCACAGGGTCCGCCAGTGAGTCTTGTTCTGCAGACAGGAAGCGAATATGATGGGTGAAAACTAGAGGGGCTTCTGTCCCCCACACAGTCTCAAAAGAGGGAATGTATTGGCAGTGGAAAGCTGCAGACCCCCCCAGATAATTAAATGTAAGGTATAAATCAGTGTGTAAGCAGTAATCACACAAGCTCCTGCCAACAAAACACAATGATCATAAATCCAGAGGAAAACAAAGCGTCCACAGGAACAAAGCCACTCCAATCCCCATTGAATTGGGCTGGATATGCATTTTACTGACACTGCAAAGTCCCTTTGTTGAGGGAAAACTACATGTTTAACAGCTAGGATGAGGCTTCATATTCAAAATCACTTTAGTAGATAAAGGAGCTTCTAAGGCTGCAGGATGGTTGACTTTAAAGAAGGCCCTTTTAAATAGACAATGTTACTATGATTGTATATTTTAAAATACTTGAAATATTCATAATCCAACTGATCTCTCTGTTTAATATA